>JARHVA010001255.1:0-112500 GCA_037957365.1 Torreya grandis | reverse complement strand
TAAAGTATCTTATATGAGAGGTGGATCTATTTAAACTCCTAAACCACAAGAAAATCATAAAATTCCAAGTTTCAAATTAGCTTCTATAACTCTGCCTCCATATGCTACATCACAAAGTGTAAATGTTCAAAAATAAAATCCCAAAGTAAGTAATCATTCAATTAATTTTGTAGATTAGATGAAAAAGATTCATATGAAGATTTCATTATGGGATTATCTATTATTTCCAAGACAAAAATATATGTTTCAAAAGGAATTGAATGGATTGGGTAAACAAGCTGACTCACTACGAAGTGAAAATGTAGTTTTGGTTAATGAAACTCAATTTGTAGATAATCAAGTAAAGAAGGATGAGAAGAATCCTCATTTCTAATTATATATAATAATGTTGACTTTTTTTTTTCATAATTTTGTCATAGACAGTGGAGCAAACACCTCAGTTATGCCCAAATGCATAGTAGAAAAACTAGGTCTCAAATATGAGCCAATGACTAAAGGAGTTTTGTAATTGGATAGATCACCAGCCAAAACTTTGGGGATTGTGAAAGGTCTAAATTTGACCCTTCATGATTATCCTACTTTTTCAATTCCTCATGATGTGATGATAGCATATTTACCTCCTTATTTTGCTCTTTGTTTGTCAAGGTATTTCACTTCTAAGATAGGTGGATATTTGGCAACCAATTGGTCATATATGGTGTTTAGAATAAAATATGGTACCAAAGTGAAGATTGATTTAGAACCCATTCATAGATATCATTTTGAACCATATTCACCTAAATTTTCAAATGTAAACTATGCTATCATTGATGAAGAAGATTTTTACATTGACCAATCCCCATCATCTTCCTTTAAAGGAGTTTCTGACCTGTTCCTAGATGAGTGGGGAGATAACAACTATGAACATGATCCATACAAATTTATTGAAGAATCTGGTCTAGGAGTCTACTATATGAATGAGAAATACTCTTTCATGCCCAATTTGATGAAATCAAATGAGGATGTGAATGGCATTTAGCAACTTTTCTTTGATGGATCTAGAAGCAAGATTGGTGTAGGTGGTGGAGCTATGTTAGTTTCATCTTCAAAGGAAAGGTATTTTTCAAATTTTAGATTTTAATTCTCTTGTACTTAAAACATAGCTAAATATGAATCCCTCATTCATGATTTGGAAAGGGCAAGGAAAAGAGGTGTCAAAGAAATGCAAGTATTTAGTGATAGTAAATTAGTTATCAATTAAATAAGAGGGAAAAATATGACTAAGAACTCCTTACTCAAGTCTTACAAACATAGAGTTTGGGATCTTGTAGAAGACTTCATGGAATTTAACATTACCTCTATTCCAAGAGAAGATAATAAGCATGCTGATAGGTTGGCATCTATTGGTGCTCAATTTGATGTTCTAAAGGGCATAAGAGAAGACATGAACCAACCCCATCTGAAAGTGATTGTGAGACCTTTTGTACTAGACAATTTCACCAATTGGTAAGTTTTTTACAGTGATCAGCAAATAACACTTTTCCTACAAGAATAATTTGAGTTCTCTACCAAGAACCAGTCTAAGCTACAATAACAATATGGCAACCAGATTGTCCAACTAAAGTCTAATAATCTTCCTAAAGGTTTAGTGAATCATGAGAGTATTTTCCATGGAAATTACCAGCTCAAGAAGGAAAAGGTATGCATGTCCACTAAGCAAGAAAATTATGAAAGGATAGAAATATTTAAAGACAGGTTGCTTGCACTTGGGAAGATATACACCAGTTAGGAAAGACATGATTTCATTAAACTATGCAAGGAGTTTAGTGAAATTTTTTCATGGAAGTATAATGAATTGAAGGGTTTTGACCCAAGATTGGCTCAACACACCATAGAGTTGGATGAAAATGTTTAACCCATTAAACAAAGGCAAATACCAATCAATCCAAAGATTGAACCCCTTATGAGGAAATAACTGAATAAGTTGATTGAGTTTAGAATCATTTTTTCTATCAAGCATTCTTCTTGTTTGGAAATTTTAGTCTTTGTTAGAAATAAAAATGGAGAAATTAGGTTGTGTGTTAATTTTAGTGAATTTAACAGAGTATCTTTGAGGGATCAGTATCCTCTCCTTTTTATGGAGAAAATTCTGTAGGTTGTAGCTAGTAGTGAAAGATTTTCTCTCCTTGATGGATATTTTGGATATAATCAGATTATGGTCAATGAAAGTGGTCAATATAAGAAGATGCCTATAGGAATATTCCATTTAGATTGTTAAATTTTGGAGCCACTTTCCAACATGCAATAGATATGGCTTTTTAAGGGTTGATCAATGACATTGTGTTAGTTTATCTAGATGATGTACAATTTTTTCCAAAGATGTAAATGACCATTTGAAACACCTAAGAAAAATATTTGAGAGGTGTAGAGAGTTTGGAATCTCTCTAAACCCAAAGGAGTGTGTATTTTTTAGTCATAAGGGAAGGCTCTTGGGCCACATTGTTTCAAAGAAAGGTCTATCCATTGATCTAGAAAGGGTAAGTGCTATTTTAGCATTGTCTTTACCTAAACACAAAAAGGGTCTACAAAGTATCTTTGGCAAGATTAATTTCATTAGGAGATTCATTCCTAATTTTGATAATCTAGTCAAGCCTTTGTCCTCCATGTTGAGAAAATATGAGACATTCACTTGGATAGGAAAGAGAAGAGAAAGTTTTGAAGAGATTAAGCAAGCCATTGCCCAAACTCCTACTCTTGAAAGTCCTAACTTATCCAAGGAATTAAATCCTTACACTTTTGTAAATGAAGAGATAATTTTTGCCATGCTGACCCAAGAAAGTGATGAAAATTTAGAACAATAGGTTGCTTTCTTCAGTCAAGGTTTAGAAGGATATGAGGTAAAGTACACATACATTGAAAAACAAGTGCTTGCTATAATTAGAAGTTTAAAGAAATTTAGGCACATGTTATCTAGTAATAAAATTAACATTTTTGTGCCTCATCCTAGTATGAAAGATTTTCTATTGAGCAGAGACTTAAATGAGAAAAGAGAAGGATGGATCACCAAAGTAATAGAATATGATGTAGAGATCAATACAACCAAGTTGGTGAAAAGGAAAGGACTATTTGAGCATCTTGCCTCATATTTTAAAGAATAAAAAGAGGTTGTTTTGACACTTCATGATGATCCTATAATAGTTTCACGTTCAGTCATGAGAAGTGTGACACAAGACATGATCTAATTCCTTCAAACAAGTGAATGTCCACAAGGTCTTGATAGAGACAAAAGAAGGTATTATAGACTACAATCTATTCCTTATGTACTTATGGATTGAGTACTTTTCAAAAAATATTTTTCATGTGTACTTTTGAGATGTATTGAGTTGGAACAGATTGACAAGTTATTGCCTGAGTTTCATGATGGCTCAATTGGTGGTCACTTTGCTTCCAAAACCACCACTGCTAAAATCATGAGGGCTAGTTATTTCTAGCCTAATTTGTTTAAAGACACCCATGCTTGGGTGAGAAAATGCCAAAAATGTGCACTATTTGATGTCAAACAAAAACTAGCTACTTTGCCTCTTCATCCAATCTAAGTTGAACAACCTTTTATGTAATGAGGTATGGATTTCATAGGTACAATCAATCCTCCTAGTGGTGGTCACAAGTGGGTGTTTACAAACACTGATTATTTCACTAGATGGGTTGAAGCTGTAGATCTTAAGGAGGTAAATGAAAATTTGGTCTTGGATTTCTATGAGAACATAATAACAAGGTTTAGATCTCCCTCAACCATCATCTCAAATAATGTATCAACATTTTTAGGAGAAAAGACAAGTGAATGGGCCTTGAAGCACGGAATTTACCTCAACACTTTCTCTAACTACTATCCCTATGGAAATGGACTAGCAGAGCCCAAAAACAAGAATCTAATCAGAATCATTAAGAGGTCAATGGAGGAAAATCAAATGACATGACACACTAAGTTGAAAACAACCTTTTGGGCTGATAGAATCACTCCAAAGAGGGCAATTATAAACTCCCCATATACACATGTGTATGGAAGGGAAGCTAGAATTCCTATTTCACTCGAATTACCAAATTTAGATCTCACTCATCAATTATAGTTAATGGAGAATGATAGTATGGGAGTCAAATTGTGTGAACTGATGGAGCTCAAAGAGGTAAGAGATTAGGCAATGCATACCTTGACTACTCACCAAAAACATCTATGCCAAGGAGTTTTAGAGAAGGGGACATTGTTCTTAAGTGGGATGAAGATAGGGTCAAGCCAGGGAAACACATAAAGTTTGATGATTTATGGAGTGGCCCATACATGATCACACAATGTAAACCACATAATGCTTTCCAAATTTCAAAGTTGGATAGAGAGAAGTTACATGTCCCAGTCAATGGGATATATCTAAAATATTGTTACTAAAGTTTTTCCTTCTATTGTACATAGTTATTATATTTTATTTATGTTCCCTAAGTGCTTATGCACATGCGTGTGTTTATCTATGTCTTGTTCTATTCTATCGGGTCTTGTTTTTATCTATGTTTTCTTTATGTTTTATTTTGGCAGAATCTTTGATAGTCATGTTCAAGAATTCATTGACTCTATTGGCCCTTGAGTGGATAAGGCTACCTGGTTAGATTAGTATAGCAATCATACTTCCCCTATAAGTTGCCATTTTGTTGACCAAATTTTGATCTTTCAAATCAAAATTGGCCACCCATATTAAAAGACAAGTTGTTTGTTCATATGTTTGGTTGAGTCTAGTTTGTGTCTTTGTCTAGAAAAAATATTTGTGCAAAGTTCATGGTGAAGGTTCAAATATTTCCTTTTATAAAGCTTTCTTCAGGTTCTTGTTTAATTGTTTTTCCTTTCAAACTTTGTTTCAAGTATAAGTGATTTTTTTCAGACTTTTATACAAGACTATTTAGTTCAAGTTTTTTTCTCGAAAAAATTCTTTCAGAAAGTTTTATCGGAACTTCAACTTCTTTCTTTTGAACTTTTTGTTTGAGATAAATCAAGTGAATTTTTATGAACTTTTTGTCTAGGACGTTGTTTCTGAAGGTCCTTTTCAATTTTTCCAAAAGATATCTTCCAAGTCAAAGGGTACATTACAACTTTCCCAAAGGGATATTTTCAAGATAAGTGGACCTTTTCAATTATTTCGAAGGGTCATTTCTTACGGGAAAGTCATTTATATTTCTTTCGAAGGACACTTTTACTTTTTTTGAAAGGTGCTTTCAACTTTTTTGAGAGACATTTTCAAAGCCAAAAGCACAAGACAAATTTTTCTAAAGGCACATGGATGTTTGCCAAATTTTTTTAAGGGATCATTTCAATTTCTCTGAAGGGTAGGTGCACGCTTGTAATTGTTTTGAAGGGCTGAATCGTTCTTCTGAAGGGTATTTTTTAATAAATCTGAAGGGTAGGAGTACCTTTTCAAGATTGTCAAAGGGTTATTTCTAACGATATCAAGTGAAAGAGAAAGGATTTCTTTTAAGAAAATTATTGGGGACAATTTACTCACAAACAGAAGACATGAAGGACTCTTTTAGACAAATTATCCAAAGGAATTCCTTCAGACAAAAAGTTTGAAAGAAGATAGAGACAAAGACAAAATGATTTATTTCAAGAATTTTTTTTGAAAGAAATAAAGAAGACATTTTCCTAAAAGAAATAATAAAGACAAAAGGGCCAATTAAAAGATGTGGATAGATTATTTGAGGAAAAGACTATAAAAAATAAAGAAGAGTCCAAGAAAATCCTTGCAGACAAATTATCTACAAGAATGTCAAAAAAAAAAGTTCTAAGAAAATACCCGATAGACCACAGAACATAAAATTCAAATTATGAGGAATAGTCATTAAGTTTAGATTAGGAACCTAAATAAAAATAAGAGAATGAAAAATGTGCATAACAAATGATGAGCCAACAAAGAGAAACCAACGTCAAAGCAAGATGGACTAGTAATAGTAAAGGTCATTCTTGTAACTATCGATGTAAATTGTTCTTGTTCCTGATTGACACATGTCAAATTGATCTTGTGATATAAATCATTCAATCTCCCTTCAGAAAACTATATATATGTATTTAGCCTATTCTCAAAGAAGCTTCCACTGGTTAATGACAAAACTCTGACCATATTTGTATTGAAAACTCTTGAAGAAAGTAAGACAAATTCTACCACTCACACACTACATTTTGTGTATTGGTTTAACATCATGATCTCATTCAGTGAAATTTATCTTTCCTAACTTGTTATATTTGATTACCCACCAAATGTGTAGATAGATATTTGTTACAAATCTTTGTTAGTATTCTCTAATAAGTGTATAGATATTTTTGAAGTGGTTCAAAGTCATATTCTTTTTTAGAATTTTTTGTTTCCCTCTTGAATGTTTAATACCTTTTAAATCTAACAAGCAAAACACTGATGTAACAATGCATAAAGGGTCATAAGTCTTGTGCAAGGAAACCTTGTCATTCTTTAAGTAGTAATTACAATCAAAGTAAGAGGACAATACATATTCGTGCATCACCGTTTGTTTCTTTTTGTTGTTTATTTTCTCTCTTTTCATACATAGTTGATAAATTAGGATAGATAGATATTCACAGGTGCATCATGTGAGCTAACCTTTAAATCTAGAGATTTGTCTCAAAGAAATTGTCACCCACAACAAAATAGATGATTTTATTATGCCACTTGGATGAAAAAGACTGAGTTTTTCTTCAAGGGTGCAAATCCAAGCATCAATATTATCTTTAATATGATGTTTAATTATTCACAATATAGACAAAAGACTCCATCAAATTATGCATATACCCATAAACCATTTGAGAACGCTGATAATATTATCATTTATGGTTTCTATAAAACATAACCCCTTTGATATAAATGAATTTTTGACTAGCCAATATTGTATGGAGAAGTAATGCATATGCTTTTTGGGTAGATTATATAAAATGATTTCAGCTACAAGTCATGAGATAAAGCGATGTGTAATTTATTATTATTTTAAATCATATAAAAAACTACCACCAAATTAAGGAGGACATTGACTACTTAACTTCTCTATACTATGGAACTCCTACCAATGTGTCATGACCTGTTATTTGACTCTTTTTTATAGACATTATTATATGTATTAGCATATTTTTGAGTGTTCATCATCTGATGTTTACATATAGATGTTGACTAATTTGATCCTGTAGCAACATACTATTATCCTATAGCAATGTATTATTATTTTGTAATGATATACTATTATCCTATAGAAACATACTATTATCTTATAGCAATATATGGTTATTCTATAGTGACATACTATTATCTTATAGCAATATACTATTATCTTATAATAAAATACTATTATCCTACAATAATATACAGTAATCCTATAATAACTGTTATCTAATAGTAACATATTGTTATCCTCTAGTGACATACTATTACCCTGTAGTAACATACTTTTATCCTACAACAACAATCTTATAACAACATATTTTGATTATTTAATAATATACTTTGATATTGAATATTAATAATGCTATCAATATATTTTTATATTGTGATGATTATACAATTAAAATTTATATGTATATACATTTTTATTCATGTAGAGAAAATACTGTTGATGCCATGCTTTAGTAGCTATAGGGTTCATAGGTGTATGAGCTAGGTTGGTGGTGTATTTTGGTAGTTAGGTTAATAATGGTGGAGGAAGTGAGTAGTAAGATAACACCATCACTAGATAAGAAATATAATGGTAATGAACCATCTAGTCCTTGAGCAGTTGTAACATGCCTTATGTCTCTTTTCTTGTCTTAATTAATTCATTTAATCTTGATTGATATTTTTGTTTTTTTTATCTCACTTGATTATGGTTGTGTTTATTTTTAGTTTTTATTATTTTATTTATTTGGTCACTTATGTGTGTTGGCTTAGTGATAACTTATCTTTTTGTCTCAACTATCATTTGCTTTATTTGAACCGTTAAGGGGCTCAAATACTTTATCATTTCAGACCTATTAATTTGTTATTCACTGTGAATTATATTGTGATTAAAATTATTTAATCTAAGTGTTCTTGTTTTGATTTTATTGCTAAGAGGCCTCAGAGAGGATAATGCCATGCATTATAATGGAGCAGGGCTTTATAATGGCTTTGATTTAATACATCTATGGGAAAGAAGTAACCCATGCTTACTGTTATTTATTAAATAAATTGTGTTAGGACATGATGACCATAAAAAAAGTTGTAGACTTTGGCCATGAATTATAATTAAAATTAAAATAAAAATAAATTTTACCTATTTTTAAATAGATAAATGCCTAACTCCACCCAGCTGATGGTTGGAGTGGTGAAGGCCACCGATTGGAGGGCTCATAAGATGGGTTGTAGTGGTGTGCAGATCATTTGGTGATTACTCTTTCATTCTGAAGTTGTATGATGTGTTTGGAGATGTTCTTACTCAATTTTAGTGATTAAATGCTTTGTTGTAGCATGTTTAAAATTTACTCTTTCTACGCATTATTCTCACAATAATGTAAAAGAGCATGTTATATTTTTCATGTAAACCCAAATTTGATAGAATTGTTGATCATAACTCAGAGTGTTTTACCAAAAATGATTTATAAGTTTTATTCTCCTTAGTTTAATCTTCAAAATGCATAGCTGAAGTTTTTTTTTAATATTAAATATTAAGGAAGAAAATAAAGTTTCAATATGACTTTATTTTGTTATTAAAATAGATATATCTTGTAGTGGTTTAATGCTCCTCTTACAACATGATTTTTGAAAGTTATTATTTTTGCCTGCTGGTCTTGTAGCATCTATTTAGAATGGTTATATATTTAATTATTTTTTTAAGCCATAATAAATAACTTAATATTTTAGCCATGCATGTTTATCCTAAGAAGGATTTATAAAGTTGGTATTGTAAGCTCAATTGATGTCATGCAAGTAGAACTTGTAAGTTAGATTTATTAAAATTGAATAAAGCATGAGTATATGATTAAACATGATGTAATGATCCTTAAATTATGAGATATTGGTATAAAAATATATATATAGGATACTATCATCTCATATCTCTTATATATATATATATATATATGAATTTTAATGAGCATAAACATCTTTGAAATCTTATACATTCTTATAGAATGATGTGAACATGCTTTGTCTTAGATGATCTAATTATAATTAAGACTTGATTTTGTTTGTGTAATGACTTTTTTGCATCATGAGTCTTGGATTTTTAATGCAACATTATATGTTTTGATTTCTTGAATATTAGAAATGGTGTATGATGAAAATCATACATGCATAACTTTGGTTATGGGTTGTGGGTACATTATATAAATCCCAACCATGCATAATGAACTATATTCTTAATTATGCTTGCACTCTAAACAAAATAACACTCAAAATAAAATAAAATAATTTTTTTAGGTCATTTCACCTGGTATCAGAGCTTGTGCTTAAAGGTTTTTATTGATTTTTGATGCATTACACTTATTTTAATAGGTGCTTAAAAATCTGAGTGAATTTTTGTATGATTATGCATACCCTTGAAAAACACTATAGATATACATATCTTTATGGAGACTTATTTTGCTAACTTGTATGTGTATGTCTTATGGCAGTTGAAATCCACTTGTATGTCTCTATTGTCTTTATAAGATTGAATTAAAAATTTGTATACTAGAGTGCATAATAAATCGAGGTTGGATTTATATGCCTTGTATAGACTGATACATGTCTTATATACTTGAAAAGGTAATGTGTGACCTTATAAAGTCACTTAACCTCTTGGATGAGTTGATTAGTTCTCTATTTATATAAGCCTAAAGTGTTGAAAGTTTTTATATTATGGAATGTATATGTGTGTGTGAGTGTGCATACAGAAATCGGTAAAATTTTTATAGATAATATTGTAACCTTATGGGATCTTAATGGTTCCTTGACCAAAATATGTTGATCTCTATAGCCTTGGTTGAAGTCACCCTTTTCCAATTTTAGGTTGCATTAATATGGGTCTCGCTTGACTACCGGTTGACATGTATAGGTGGGCCAATATGAGTTAAGGTGATAAAAGACCATAGTTGGAATTTAAAATAATTATTTGATAATTATTGAAATTTTTTTAGGACATTATGTCCTTAAAAGGTTAAGGGATGACTTATGCCTAGGAGGCTAGTTGGCGAGAGAGTATACTTGAGTTAATCATTGGTTTTAAAATCTTTATTGGTTGGAGATTGGTTTGAGATTTTTTTTTTTTTTTTAGGTTGATAGACTTGAATGGTTGTTGACTACCATTACCATTCTATTGGATATGCATTAAGCTAACTTAATGATGAGATTTGGAAGAGAAATATCTTGAATTAAATTTTTGATTACCAAGACCACTTGGTGAGTTGGATGAATATTAACTCATTTTTTGATGGTTTGTTAAGTTGAGAATTACTTTCCCAAGCCCTATATTGTACTAAGTTATAGTTAGAGTTATTTAATAGCTTTTATGTGATTTTTATGGCTACATTTACTCTCTTAATAAGTAAAATCTTGAGTGGAATTAATAAGCCTTATTTTTATCTTAAATATTTAATTAACAACTTGGTGAAATTGGTCTATTGTGGTTCTTGACAAGTTAACTATATTTGCCTTGAACTAATAAATTAATTTTTGAATCAAAGTTGTCTTAAATTGATACCTTTGTTGCTGAATATATTTCTTGTAGATAATAAAGGAATAAAATGTGAATGAAGGTTCAACATGATAAGTGAGGTTAGAATGGTATATCATCTCATTATTGGGACTTGTGTGGCACAAGTATGAGCTAAGAAAGAGCTTTGTTTCATGACTAATGTTTGTGAAACATTTATTTGTCTAAGGTAGTAAATTTATAATCAAGATAAAAAAGATTTTTTTTATTGAATGTTGATATTTGATTGATATCATAGATGATCGATTCCTTTAACCATCTTGAAAATTATAAAAATGTTGGGGCTTGATATGTCTAATATAATTAATGACTATTATGGATAATTTTTTTATAATATTCTATTCATATGAATTGAATATTTGGGTGTAATATATGCTCAAATGCATGAATTATTGAGTTGATATAGCACTCTTATGATGAGTGACATTTTGTTGAGTAAGATGACTCAACATGCATAAGATGCTCATGATTGAGCAAGGCTGTTCCAAGACAAATATGCTCTTGGAAGGTGGTGTAATTAAACATCAAATACAAAAAATTATTAATAGAACATTATGAGGTAGTGCTAGAATTTCTAACAATGATTATAAAATAAGACATTGCTATTTTTATTGATATATCTTGGATAAATTAAAAGAAAATTTATTCCAAAATAACAATTACTTATTGATTTTATGTGGCTATTTTTTTATAACTGTGACAAGTGGTTGTATGTTTTGCTTTCCTTTATGTATCACTATAAATGACTAGTTATAATTATGCAAATATTTAAAAAAAAATTATGACTAGTGGTTGGATATCACTATTGGGTCCAAAGTTGTAAAATTGTAAGTAAGATCAAGAAAGTTTTTTTAGTTGAAATGCTATTATGGTTGGCTAATTGAAACCATCATATAAATTGAAAGTGACTAAGTACTATGTTTTATAATATTAAGGTGCTAGAATTTATGAATTTTAGCTAAAATTAATGATTATGAAAAACTAAAATATATATGATAGTAACTTTCACCTTGAGCCTTGGCTAAGTCCACCCTTCCCAAGGCCGTACTACATAGGATAAGTGACACCAGTCAACCATTAGCTTATTTGGGCAAGCCAATTGGAGGATTAGTGATAATAGTTTATGATTTAAATAAAAGAATAAATGTCTAGTGTCTGATGATAACTTGTTTAGATGAGCCCTCATATGATACTCAAGGTATGACAACCTTAAGAGGATCGAGGGTGTGACTCAAGCCTGGAGGGCTAAGTGGGGGTAAATGTGACTGACTTGCTTGGACACGTTAGATAGTTTTAGGGATCTCTTATTATTTTCAAATTATGTGAGCCATCTAATCTATGAGGCACAAACCTTGATGATGAATTTTTGAGACTCATGGATATAGATTTTGGGCCTTGTTAGAACATCACCTTCCTTCAAAGGAAGGGTTTGTTACATTTGAGATTCATGGGACTGATTATGCAGTACTTATGATAGATATTTGGTGTTATTTGAATGACATATATATTTATTATGTGGTACTTATGATAGATATTTGATGTTATTTGGATGGCATCTAGACATTGGATGACCTGATGGGATTCATGGACTATTGTGCTTCACTTATAAGTGTGCTTATGTGTTGTGATGTAAAAATACCATTGGCATAAATTATCAAAATAACTAAATAAATATGTGTATCTTATTCCATATGGTTTCTTCATTGCATGTAAAATTATATATGTGTAAACCTCTATGTTATATGTGATTATGTTAGATCGTACAACTTTGTAGTTTATTTATGTTATCGACCATTATTTCATAAGTATTTCATGTATATGTCATATAATAAGTGTGACATTATGTTATTAACTCTTGATATGAATCAATGTGATCATGAACTACTTTATGATATAACTTTTTTCTTTTGAAAATATATTTTATTAATTAAATATGTTAGGGTATAGTATTATATTATATGGTGTAATCTTACATTGATATTTTAGTGATGATCATTGATGCAAGTGTGAGTTTGAGGGTAAAGAATTACTATATTCACATTGATTTAGACTGGGTATAGGTTAGGAAGTAGAGTCTCTTGTAGGCTAAAAATCTACTTTTTCCTTTTGCATGAGGTAGCTACTTGATTCGTTTGAGTGTGTGCACCATGTATGCCACAAGTTGGCTGTGGGATATTTATACATAATGGTCACCTTATGAATTAAGTGTTACCTTACCCAAATCTCAAAAGTTGTAAAAATAACCTATGTGTGAAATTTCATGATGTAGTCTTGTGAAGCACTAATTGGTCATATATGTTGGATTCTTATGCATTATAACAAGGTTATACTTGCTAGAATGTAGGCACATGTTGGATTGTAAATACAAGTGGGATATGTTATGAAATGATTATATATTTTTTTATGAGAGAATATTTTTGAAAAGGATATTTTGATCTATTTAAAGGCATGACTATAATGTATGCCTATACTTAGAAGGAGCAATGTAAAATTTTGATCAGGTAATTTTGAAATTTTTGGGTGCTACCAAGAAGTATTTGTAAAATGATGGTGGGATTGGGATCCTTATAACCATCATGTGAGCTCACAAAATTAGTAGAAAATATGTTGAAAACCTTGAGGGTTACATGTGAGTGATTGGAATGGCCTTTCTAATATTTGATGTGGTTGGTGCGGGATGTTGCACTAACCCATGAATGATGTAAATTTTGGCAACCATAATAACATGGTTGGCTGGTTATTAATTTCATTCTGAGATGAATGAAAATAAATTATGCATTAAGCATAATTTAAAGTGGTGAAAGGATCACATAATAACTATGATTACTATGATGGTTTATATTTTATGATGAATATTATATAGTTATGCTTGAGGCATAACTAATTTTTGTGTAAAATGTCTTAGATTTGGTTATTTTTTTACTAAATCAGTTGTTATAAATTAAAAATTGATAATTAAACATAAATATTCAAGTTATTTCAATTTCAACTATGAAATTTTTAGTTTCTTAGACGTTATGTTTATTTTATGATGGAAATTATATCATGAAATAACTTTAGTTTCAAAATTTTGATTCTAATTTTTGAAATCATGCTAAAATTCTATGAAAGAATGCAAAAATTTAAGTATGTATGAGTGCTCTAAAACATGATCTTTGCTAATATGAAGTTTAAAATTTCAAAAAAGTTGTAGTATAATTGTTATTGGATGATTTTATTTGATCCTTTCTCCATTGGTTATGATAATTTGTGAATATTTATTTAAAGAAAAATGAATTAATGAATCTTTTGTTTGAAATATTCATATTTTTCACTTAGTTGTTGTACTTTTTGTAAAGTGGTATACTATTAAAATTAGTGAATGACTGATCAGACTCTTAAAAAGGAAGAGAGATAATCAATAAGTACAGGTACAATGAGACATGTTAAGTGAAAGAAATACTATAGAAAAAGATATGCAGCTGTTTTAAACAACACTATCCATAGTTGTTTTGATTTATCACCAAGACAACTCTTCATTAAGGGGAAGAGGATGTCATGATTTACTATTTGACTCTTTTTTTATAGATATTATTATATATATTAACATATTTTTAAATGTTGATCATCTAATGTTTACATATAGATGTTGATTTATTTGATCCTACAACAACATACTATTATCTTGTAGCCACATATTGTTATCTTGTAGTGAATACTATTATCCTATAATAATATATTGTTATTCTAAAACAATATACTATTATCTTGTAGCAACATACTATTATCTTACAACAATATATTGTTATCCTAAAATGACATATTGTTATCTTATAATAATATAATGTTATCTTATAGTGACATACTGTTATCCAGAAGTAATATACTATTATCTTGTATTGACATATTATTATCCTATAGAAACATAATTTTATTTTGTAAAAACATATTTTGATCCTACAACAATATACTTTGATATTTCATATTAATGATGTTATCAATATAGTTTTATATTAGGATTATTATATAGTTTAGATTTATATGTATATATATTTTTATTCATGTAGAGCAGATACTATTGATGCCATATTTTGGTGGCTACAGGGCTCATAGGTACATGAATTAGGTTGGTGGTGGATTTTGACAAATGAGATAATAATAGTGGAGGTAGTGATCAAATGAATAACACCAGTACTAGATAAGAAATATAATGGTAATGAGCCATCTAGTCCTTGAGTAGTTACAATATGTTTTGTCTCTCTTTCTATCTTATTTTATTCATTTAATCTTAATTGATATTTTATTCTTTTTATCTCATTTGATTATTATTGTGTCCTCTTTTAGTTTTTATTATTTTCTTTATTTGGTGACTCGTGTGTGTTATCTTAGTGATAAACTATATTTTTATCTCAGTCAAATACTTTAATTATCATTTCCGGCCTGTTAACTTATTGCCCATCGTAAATCATATTATGATTAAAACTATTTAATCTAAGTCCTGTTGTCTTGGTTTTATTGCCAAGAGGCTTTGAGGAGGTTAATGCCATCCATTATAATGGAGTGAGACTCCATGATGGCTTTGATTTAATAAATCCGTGGGCAAGAAGTAACCCATACTTAATGTTATTTATTAAATAAATTATGTTAGGCCATGATGAGTATTAAAGGGGTTGTAGAATTTGTCCATGAATTATAGTTAAAATAAAAATAAAAATAAATTTTACCTATTTTTAAATAGATAAATAAATAAAAAGAAAGAAAAACAAAAATAAATAAAAAGTTTATTCATTAAGGAAAATGATGGCTTTTAGGGGTTGACTCTTCACCCAAAAGGGAATTGATTATTTTTACTTGGAAAGAATGTCTTTTTGTTGCATTAGTTTTAGAGAAAAAAAATCTAGAGGGAAAATGGGAGCCATGGAGAGTGATGCTAGCTAGAAATTCATTCCAATAGGCTTAATGACTTAGAAAAAATTATACCTAGGCAAAAGGGAGAAAAAATAGAGTTGACCATGAAAGAAATGAAATGGATCTGGGTAAGAGTTTCATTTTTTTTGGTGAAGGGTAATCAAAGAGAAGTTATTTTATTCTTCATAGAGCAGATTTGTGCCAAGTGATGCATTATTTTTGTCTTGCTGAAGTTTATCCTTTTATGGCTGTATGGAGTTGGATCAATTCTCATACCTAACTGTGAGTTAAATTTTATTTAGTGTAAAAGATTTAAAATAAATCATATTTATTATTGAATACATTTTATGATAAAATATTAAAACTCTGGTTATTATTTCTATGTTATTTATGGCTAAAAAATGTTGCTTTAAAATGACATGCTAGGTGTTTTATTTTCTATATAATTTTTATTTAATGGTCAAATGGGTGCCTTTTTTTTGTTGTAATTATTTTTTAGTTGTTAAGTTTTTACCATTGCCATTTTTATTTGATCATGCTGGTCTTTAATGGTAGCCTATGAAAACATGACACTATAACAAAGCTTGTATGTTTTTATTTTGGCTTATTTTGTCTGGATTTTGATAGATTTAGAGGCATTGGTGCAAATGAGTTATTTGCTTTTATTTTAACTCTTTTGTTTTGATTTATTGGGTCAAAACATGAATGGGTTTCTATTTTATCTTGGCTAAGAAAAATAAAAATTAAAAATCTAGATGATTCATCTTATGTTGGATGCTTGAGAGATCTAACAAGCCATTATACAAGTGTCACTTGTGAAATTTTTGGTGTAATATTACTGGCACTATTGGTGCATAATATTATGGTTCATCTATTTGATGATGTTTTGTGACTTCTATAATTTTCTCATTGATGGATAAAATATCTTGCTCAAACCTTTGCCCAAAGCCCAAATTCTTGACTCTATCACCTAGCTAATGGTTGGGGTTATGAGTGCCACTGATTGGAGGGCTCATAAGATGGATCAAGGTGGTGTGTAGATCATTTAGTGGTTTCTCTTTCATTTAGAGTTTCATGATGTGTTTGGAGATGTTCTTTCTCAATTTTAGTGATTAAATGCTCTACTTTAGCATGCTTCAAATTTACTCTTTCTATGTATTATTCCTACAACAATGTAAAAGAGCATGCTGTATTTTTCATGTAAACCTAAATTTGATGAAGTTGCTATCATAACTCATAGAGTTTTTTCAAAAATAATTTATAAGTTTTATTCTCCTCAATTTAACCTATAAAACACATATTTGAAGTTACTTTTTATTGAATATTAAGGGAAAAAATTGAGTTTCAATATGACTGTATTTTGTTATTAAAATAGAGATATTTTACAGTAGTTTAATGCTCCTCTTGTAGCATGATTTTTGAGAGTTATCATTTTTTCTTGCTTATCTTATAGCATCTACTTTGAATATTTATATATTTAATTATTTATTTAAGTCATGGTAAAGGACTTGATATTACAGCCATGCATGTTTATCCTAAGCAAGATTTGAAAAGTTGGTATTGCAAGCTCAATTGGTGTCATACATGTAGAACTTGCAAGTTAGATTTTTTAAAATTGATTAAGGCATGAGTATATGATTAAAAATGGTGAAATAGTTTTTAAATTATGAGATATTGGTATAAATATCCATATAGGATAGTACCATTGCATATCTCTCATATATATCAATGTTAATGAGCAAGGACATCTTTGGAAGCTTATACATTCCTATAGAATGATGTGGACATGTTTTTTCTTGGTTGATATATTTATGGTTAAGACATGATTTTTTTTGTGAAATGATTCTTTTACATCATGAGTCTTGTATTTTTAATGCAATATTGTATGTTTTGATTTCTTGAATATTGAAAATGGTGTATAATGGGAATCATACATGCATAACTTGGATTATGGGTTGTAGGTGAATTATATAAATCTCAACCATGCATAGTGAATTATGTTCTTAATTCTACTTTCACTATAAACAAATTGATGTTTAAAAGAAAAGAAAATATTTTTTTTGGGATCATTTCACAATGATCTAAAATTGTCATATTTATTGCATAAGAACAAATAAGTAGATAAGCACAATCCAAAAAAGCTTTCTCTTTTGAATGAGAATACACACACACACACACACACACACACACACACACACACACACACACACATATAAATATAATAAAATGGATTATAATCATGAAAATATTATAAATAACGAAATACATTCTTGCATGATAGAGTAACCTTGAAAAAAAAACATATTAATCAAATTGATTGCTCGAAACTATGACATAAAAGATGGTTTGGTAAATGGTGTAGATGAAATCTCAAACACTATACACCCAAATAATTAGACATCATTTGTATTTGATTTAAAGACCCTAGCATTAAAACACTTCAACATAAAAAAATACAAAAAATTTACACTAAATAATTCCAAAAATTAGACTCTTAAAACAATAATTTAAAGGAAAATTAGCATTAAAAACCAATACTTACCATAGGTGAACAATTTTCCATACAAATAGCATGTTCACGTACTATGCATAGTGCACAAAGACTTACAATGGATAAAATAACTTTTTATTCTATTGGAGTCAAGCATCATGGCCTTGTCTACACTACTCTTTCATGTGTAAAAAAATTAAATCATTGTATCTTTTAAATATATTGAAAGAGGGTTTTTTTTCATACCTAATAAAGTTGACATTGAAATGTATATACCATAAAATTTTGCATGATTGATGCCACTTTACAACTTTAGCCCTCAAAGATGTAATTTTTTTATTTTCTCTTTGAACACATGGATCTATAAATTGTGTTTAGAAATCATAATTCATGATTATGACCTCATAAAATTTGATGTGTTATGTTTAAAATAAACTTGAATGATGTGAGCACTAAACGACATAATTCTTACTCAAAAATTTCATTATTTTTCTTCAATAAACCTCCATTAACTAATGACATGCTAAAAAAAATGTTTTAAAGAACACTAAAACATTTGCTACATTAAACATGGAGACTATCACACATGATATATTGTATTTGGATAGACCAATGAAAATAGTTTATATATATTGGTCCCACTTACTTCACTTATTCATACACTGAAGTTCATAAAAACAATCATATCCACTTTATCATCTAATATCAAGATCATACTTGATTCCTAGGGACTTTAACATTGACATGCTTGAGCATAAAATATCTCAAAAATATTTCTTTGACATAATGCAAAAACATAATCTCTATTTGATATCAAACTTTCTAACACATGTAGGTACTCTTATAGACTATTTCTAGACAAATATAGATGTGAATACCATATAATACAACATATTTGATACCTATGCGATTGATCATCATGTAATTTTCATTCAATTTAATATTTAACCATACACCAAAAATTACAACAATTGTATATGACAAAAATTTCATAATGAGAATACAACATACACACCCAACACAAAAATAACAACTTATATTTACTCTTATTGATCAACATATATATTTGCTTTTTTCACTCTATTGATTTGTGTGTAAAAATACAAAATTGATTTATACTTGATAACATGTCAACAATGTAAGAGAACAAGCTTCAACAAAATAAAATTTTCACATTGTGATAATTTGTGGTAAATAGAGAAAACATTTCAGCCTCAACAAAAATAGTAACTTATAATATTTACTATTAACCATTCATTTATGTCTTGTTTAAAAAAATAAAAAACATATAGTGTTCATGCCATTATCACAATCCTTGCAAGAAACTAAATATGGAGCCAAAGAAGAACACTAATCAAGATATAGTAAAGAATAACAACTATCAAAATAATAATGCTTTATTTACACATTATCTTATGTAATAAGAATAAAGAAAACTATATTTTTTTTTCAAAAATTACAATTAAAATTTGACTTTTGCCCACAAGCCCACTGCATTAGATTTTGTTATACAATATTATACTTAAAATTTGGATTTATAAACCAGGTTTGTAGTTCAAAAGTAGGAAAATATATGTCAGTTTAAATATTTTATCTCTATAAAAAGGTGTGGTTATGTTTTTAAAGGTAATGTGTTAGTTATTTATGGTCCTAGATTCACAATGAACCCAAATTCACCAAAAATACATAAATAGTGCATGTGCATCTTGTTGATAAGAGTGATCAAATGCTAATAACATTGAACATTAACAATAAGCTAATATAAAACTTCTTGCCACACATTTCACCTAGAAACATTGTTTATATCACAAAATTTATAATAGAAAATAAAACCCAATATGAAAGAGGTGATGTTGACTGCTACCTTGTATTTAACACAAGAAACACTATATAAAATATCATAATAGTTTGCAAAGATTTCAGACTTACTCTAGATACCAAGATACATGAAATTGTAAAATCAAATAACATATACTCAGTGGGTTCATTTAGAGTCATTTTCATTACTTAATAGAAAGAAAAAAATCAATATGAACTTCAACTAAATATGGTGAATCTAAGATGACATGGGGAAAGTAATCACTCTTACTCAAACTTCTAATTTATTTTCCTTCATCATTGTCAATGTTATTTGTTTTACTTAAACATGCACACATGTATACTATTTTTTTCCAAAACACTAACATTTAACAATTATTCTCTATTTTATTTTAGATACAAATTTGGTCATGGGTACTTGACAATGATAATTATTGACACATGCTAAACCATTCGACTTACACCCAAATACATGATTTTTATTCACCATTTCTCTAACATTTTTTTATCTATATGCAAGTTTGACCCTTTTTTGTCATTATTACTACATATAAATTTCAAATTCAAATGCTCAAAATAATTTATACTACATTTATATCATATCTAATTCAAAATAGTTGTCCTTGATCTTTCAAGATAGGTCTACGCTAGGTAGATAAGACTATTGTCGTAGCCTGATCCACCTAGAGTAGTCGCATCCCATGCAAAACAATGGCTAGTTTCCAAATTTTTAATTATTATTTCAAGTCTTCCCATGCATTTCATAAGGTTGGCTAAAATAAATTATCAAAAGGTCTCAATATATAAGCAAATCAAAATCACATTTCAAATGGACTTGATTTCTAAGTGACACCCAATCTTTACACTATTTCACATTAAGAAAATCTACCCTACTCTTCTCACATTCAATATCCATCATAAGGAACAACCTCAAATCAAATCCAAAACATCTTAAATCAAATCAAAATCTATCATTTTTAAGTATCAAAGCCATATTTCTATTTACATGCATATAGTCAAGGAACACAATTACACAATCACTCTAGGTGAGAGAACTACATGTGGCTTAATTTTTCTCTTTGGATTATCTGGATACATACTAAAAAGTCAATCATCAAATGGGTTATTTAGGTTATCTTATCCCATTACACCCCACTTTATTTTTTTAGGTTTCAATCTTTCAAGAGGACCCTTAGGGTTTCCAAGGCAAAAAATGAAAACAATTATTTACGTGAAACACATTGAAAAGCTATCCATCTCAGACCAAACAATAGACATAGGTGTATAAGGTAGAATAGGTGAATTTTTTTTAGATTTGATGTAAAATAATTTTTAATAATTGGAAAAAAATAACCTATGTTATTATCCAGGGGCATAATATTATCTAGAAATATTCTCAAATTCTACCTTTGATCTATTACTATTACAGTTTTATTTAGGGACACGATGACTAATTTTAGAACAAAAACAATAATTAATTCAAAACTTAAGATGATAGAAGAAATTAGGATTTTAATCATGCACTGATGTGGAATAATTATTTGTGTCACCAAAGTGATATAAAATATGTGTCTACATTTTACCCATCTTTGAGAGGGTGTTGCAAGACTTTGGGTGGAATAATAAATTTTCAAAGAAAGAAGAATCCAAAAAAAATATGGGAGGATAAAGGTTAGATGATGAGTTAGTTAGGGATGATGCCCCTCAATAGGGCATGCAAGGAAGAAATGAAATAATCAAACCCTCAAAAGTCTAATAAAAGGTGATAAATGGGGATGAGAGGGGGAAAAAATCAGAATAATGGTGAAAATAACATGCAGGGGCAATAAAATGAGTGATTGAGGGGAATGTGGGGAAATTTTGAAGTTTGGGGCTATATTGGTATTGAAGGGTGAAAATACGTCATTTTCACCCTCAACCCTTAGAAAAATTATCTTTGGTTTTTACCCCAAGACCTAGTGAGAAGATGGCTTGTATCCTATTCGAGAAACATCATAGGGAGAGCGTGAGAGACCACCAGCAACCAGGAAATAGAGGGTGACTAGTAATTACTTTTAAATTTTAAAAATTTAGTGTTTTTAGGTCATAAATAGGGGTATTTTTTCATGGGTGGTGAAATCGTCATTATGAAAATGATAGGATAACTCTACGTAAAAACTAATTCAATCTGTGAAATGATGGGTTCACTCAATCGATGGGTCCACCTTATAAAATGATGAGATCATCCTATTGAATAATTAGATCACCCAATGGAATGGAAAAATTGCCAAAAATAGATGTTTATATGAAAATACGGATAGTAGATATAGAGAATAGGATAGGAAATGATGAAATAGGATAATTAGATGATGATAGTGATGAAAGTGACATAATATGCTAACATTTGTGATTGTAAAAGTGATTATCCATGATTATAGCATAATAGCGATAATCGAGGGTATTGAGGAGACTGCATCCATTGAGTGAGGAGGGGGATATATTATTGGAGGTAGTAGGCCTATATTATGTAGCATAGATGTTTAGGATACAAGCTGACCGGGATCTACTGATTGCTTTGGTAAAGCAGTGACATTTTAAGATGATCACCTTCCATTTTATGACTAATGAGATGATAGTGATGTTAGAGGACATATGGAAAAAAATTTGGATCCCAATCCATGGATGATAACTATATGGGAGAGCCACAACATGGATGGACTTATTGGAGCAATTGGCTAGACATATGGATGTTGAGCTATATGATTCTATTTTTAACTTTGATGAGTGTTTGGGTGATCACAATATTAATTGAGTGCCTCTCATTTTGATGTCCATTATCAATGAAATCTTGTTTCCTAACAAGACCGACTAATTATCTCACACAGGATTAACAATAAAAACACAAATGAAATTCTAAATAAATTTGCAAATGATTACCTTATATTGAGCTAAGATACCTCAATTTGAACTTGAAAAAGGGAACAAAAAGGCAATTATGTTTACTTACTAAAATAATTAATCCACCTTTTTCATCATAGGGATGTGCTCTAATTGAAGGATGTGGGTACTCAATATGCTACACTCACATTTGGGCAATGTGTCCCCTTATTGGATGCTTAATTTTCTTGATGCAATGATGATGGAATATGGCTTTGTGCTTCAAATTGATAAAACTTTGTTATTCCTTGAAGACTTTTTCAAATGAGAGGGGGAGCTATCAATTTATTATATTTTTGAATGAATGACAACTGTTGATCTAGATTCAAGATAAATGGTGGAAGATGAATATTAAATCTCATTAAATGAGAGAGGATGGACAATAAATATTTGGGATTGATCGTGTAATAAGACATATGGGTTAGGGATGGACATGTCATAGTTTTTCCCTTGTATTAGATTTAGCGTGATTGCATTGGGATTTGGTTGAGATTAACTTTAAGATTATGTGGATTTGATGATATGATAGGTGACATCATATATTTTAGATGAAAAATATATTTATTGGATTTATTAAAAATATGAAATGTGCATGAATTATATTATCAACTAATTAACATGATTGATTAGTATGATTAATTTGGGTTTTAGTATTGGTGGGATGGAGTAAGGTCATGTATAAAATCAATCAATGTGATAAAGGGGGAATAATGATGAATAATATATTTGATAGAGATGTTAGTCAATGGTGGGATTAGGGATGAAATTAGGGCTTAAATTGATGTTAGTATGGATTAATGAATAAAGTGATGATGGTTAAAATTGACAAAAAGTGTCTAATTTTAAGTGTCTACATTTTCCCCCTCTTTAAAAGGGTGTTGTGAGACACTAAGTAGAGTAATATATTTTCAAAGAATGAAGAATCCAAAAAAGGGGGCACATGGGGATACCCCTAGTGATGTGATGAAGGTTAGATGGAATAAATGAAGGGTGATAAGTTAGTTATGGATAATTCCCCCTCGAGAGGGAATGCAAAGATGAAGGACACATATAGGCTCTTGAAATGAGAGAAAGGGATAGAATAAATGTTAGCATGGAAGAATGAGAGTTAAAATGAAGGGGTAGGTGATGAATGTTCGTGTAGGATTTTTCCTACTATGTGGTTTTACCTACATGTTCTAATTAACTTAGATTAATAATAGGTCATTAGTGGAAATATACTTCAAGTCATTTTATAATTATGAGTTGAGTTAATTTATTTTTTGGGTGACCTAATTCCTCACTATATAATGTATCTTCTTGTGTATTTTTTAGCTAATGAATGTTAATGCAAATTTTTGTTGTGAGTACAAGATTCTTATTTTTTTAGTTATTTTTCAGATTTCATTACTCTATACATATTTATATTTATGCATTCAACCCTATCTATTCTGATCCTAAATTGTGGCCCACTCCAACATGGTATCAGAGCTACGCTGGTAGATGAATCCATTGATTATGTTGTAAGATCTTACATTCTAGCTTGTTTGGGATTTTTCATTGATTTTAGTTTTAAGGTTTAGTTGGGTTTCTTGTAAATTCATGTAAATCTACATATCTAGAGTCTCTAAGTGAAAAATAGACGACACTAAAAGATTTAGAAGGTGGAAAAACCCTAATAATGGCTATAAACATGACTTAATTTCACAACAATTTATTTTTGGCCATTTTTGGAGGGTTTCAAGGTCATTTTTTGAATTCTATAAAAATATTTACATCTAGGGACTTTGAATAAAAACCATTTTTAGGTTTTTATGGGCTTGTCAAGAAATGAAATGGGTCTTCGCTAGTTTTGGAGATTTCTTCAACTCAGTGGAATTTCTAACCCTTACAGATAATTTTGTTAGTTGGTTTATTTTTGGGTGGTTATAAGTAAACATGGTAAAATCTAATGATCTTGATCACATGCATATTATAACCTAATATCCATGCTCACATGCCTATCAAAACTTGAAATTTTTGTTTGCATAACTATCAAACCCTAAAAACCTTAATCACACACCTATTAGAATCTGACATCCTTGCTCGCATGCCTATTAAAATTGACAACACTACACATAACCTTGATGGTCTTTCTCACAAACTTTATGATCTTGCTTACAACCCTCATAGACTCTAAAACCCCTACACAAAGACTAGGTATAATTTGACCACTTATTTTGCACACTATGATGGCCATGAAGACATCAAATTTATTTGCATGAATTGTGAAACTATTCATTTGAAAAATGGAGGCATTTTTTTGGTGATTTCACTCCCACATCAATCAAAAGGGGTAGTGGGAGCACTCATAAAATGTCTTAACCCCTTAGTCATATGGTATGGTCATATGGGTGGCTTAAAATTTGATTCTTACTAGTTGGGGTTTAACCTTAACACCTAACCAAAATTTTCCATACCTAAAAGTTTTCAAATTTTGTAAAGTGGAGATTACCCTTGCCGTCCAAGACTTCAAACATGCATAATTTTCAGCTTGATGCTCATTTTGAGGTGTCATTTTTTTTAAAGTGAGTTTTTTCGAGCTCCATGCATTGGTAATATTCTTGTGCCCTATACATTTAAACCTCTATAGATTCATGGGGATTATATATCATTGTATTTCACCATAGATAGTTCAATACATACTTCATTACTATAATAGATCAATCTCTAGTTATGTTTCTTACTCCATTCAAATATCACAAGTTGAAATTTAAAATATAAATCCTCTTGTAGAGTAAAGGCTTACACTGGATCACTATGGGTACATAAACATAACATACACCAGAAGCATAGAAGGTGAAGTGCTATAAAAAAAGTGATGAATCTTATGATCTACTACATCTATCAATGTATCCTTACTTACTCTTTCATATTGAATATGTTACTACTCCAAATCAAATGTGGACCACATTGGAAAAACTCTTTGGAAAGTAGGACATAATGAAAGGTCATGATTTGGAGAAAGAGATCATTAGGTCTAGCTCATGTGATTTTGATATGATACAATATATTTTCACTAAGTTCAAATCACTCAAGTTATATGTGAAACTATGTGACATTGATAAAAAAGATGATCAACTAATTCTTTCTATCCTTGCCAAGTTAAAATTGACTATTCTATCTTCATATCTACCTTCCATGCCACTAAGTAGGCCATTGGAGCTATATATACCATGCTATCCTTGGATGAATTTTATATTTACTTGACTCAAGAACAAGACAAACTTATTAAAATTGGTATACTAAAGTCATCTAAATTGCATGCTTTAATTATGACTCATGACTCATGACAAATAGAAATATTTTAGCAATAAGGAGAAGAAACAAAATAAAAAGGACCTAAGGCAAAGAAAGGGTCATAAATTTGATTTTATGTCCAATTCATGTAAAGAGTCCCTCTCTTTAGATGGGAAACCAAAGAAATAACAACTCAAATATGTTTATTTCAATAAATTTGGGCATGATGAATTCAAATGCATGAAGAAGTAGATTGACCAACTAACTAAGATGATCATGCACAATATTAGTGTCCTTGATTCATCCAATCAAAGTTAATTAGGATAGGAGTCATCTAAAGCCAAAGATAATAAAAAGGGATAATATAATAACAAAGCACTTGTTGTAGTTACATTCTAGCCTTCCACATGGATAAATAATTCTAGTGCATCACACCACTTATCTTCATCACATGACATGTTCTCATCTTTGGAGCCTTGTTCCATGCCTTCCATCTTGTTACTTGATAATAATTCCACTGAAGTTAATGGGAGTGGATCTATTGAAGTGAATGATTGGACATTTTATGATGTTTTATGTGTTCCCTCATTAATCCACCAATTTGTTATCTTTTTATGAGATCACTTACATTAGTTCAAGAAAAAGAGTTGAATTCACACCTAATTTAATGGTTATTAGGGAATTAGATAATGACTCCATAGTTGCATTTGGGAAAGCATATCACCAATCATGATTTTATACTTTCTCACATTTTGATCCTAGTCAACCCTCTACTACATTGCTCACTCATTTAGATGGGACAATTAAATTATGGCACGAGCAATTCGGCCATCTCAACTATTACTACTTGGAACAACTTAGTTGTTAAGACATGGTTTTAGGGTTGCCACAAATCAAGTTTTCTAATGGAGTTTTCCAATGTTGCATACTTTTAAAGCATCCTAAGAAGTATGACAAGGGAAAATCATGAATAATTGAATAAATATTAGAGCTTGTCCATAATGACATTGCTGGTCCATTTCTAAAACCTTCATTCAATTGGAAAAATACACACTTTCATCAATGATTTTTTGAGGTATACTTGGGTGTAATTTTTAAAGCAAAAAATGAGAGGTCTTTGATTATTTTTAGGACTTCAAGGTACTTGTATAAAAATAGTCATGTGAAGCCATCAATATTTTACACACTGAAAATGGTGGTATATTAGTAACTATTTTGAATAATTTTGCACTTCAGAGGGGATTGAACTAAAAAAAATAATTACATATTGTCCTTAGTAGAATGGTGTTATAGAACATAAGAATAAGTCATTGAAGGAAATGGTCAACTATATGCTACACTCCAAGTCTTTTACACCTCAATATTGGGCTGAGGCCATCATCTATGTTTGTTATATCTAGAAACTAAGTTCCTCATAAAGCATTGAAGGGAGTCACTCCTTTTGAAACTTGGAATGGTCAAGAACCCATAATAAATCACATTTGAGTGTTTGGATCTCCTGTTATGGCCCACATTCTAAAGAAGAAACATAAGGCAATATAACCTTAGAGTCAACTTTGCATCTTCATTGGATATCTTGAGGGTGTTAAGAGATATAGGCTTCTCCATCCCACTACTCACGAGTTATTTGTTGAGAAGAGTGTTCATTTTCAAGAGGGTCTTTTAGAATCCACACTTGACACCTCTCCCTCTTCCTTAGATGCACTAAGATTTGATGACAATTCTAATGATTCAAATCTACCTGAGTAGCTTCTTAATAACCCAGATTATTATTCTAATTATGATGATGATATTAGTGATTAGGATTCCCCTCATCCTTATCTTAGAATATATTTAAAGGATGAGGAATCTCCTCTTGACTCTCTAAGCATTGGTATTTTCTGGGCTAGATAGACACTACAAATTGTTGGCCAATGGGATGGAGATTCATCAGACACCAGATGAACCTATTCACAATTCCAAAATGGCCTATATGATTTCAATTTATTTGATTCTAATCCATAGTCATTTCATGAGGCATCAGGCCCTCCTGAGTGGGATACTACTATGGAAGAGTATAATTCCTTTATGAGGAACAACACTTAGGATTTAGTCCCTCTACTTAAGGGAAGAAAACTTGTTTGATATAGGTGGATCTATAGAACACAAGTTGTAGAAGATGGTTTCATAGACAAGTTCAAATCATGTTTGGTAACAAAAGGTTTTCTCAGGTACCTGACATTGACTAGACTAAGATGTTTTCCCAATTTTTCAAAATGAACTCAATCTAACTTACTTTTTCCATTACTACAACACATCATTGGGATGTTCATCAAATAGATGTGAAGAGTGTATTTCTTCACAGTGACCTCAAAATTGAAATATACATGGAGAAACCATAAAGATTTGTGAAAGATTCCTCCATAGTTTGTAAACTTTGAAAATCTATCTATGGCTTCAAACAAGATCCTCAAGCTTGGTATGCCAAAATTAACTCCTTTATTTTTTTTGTTGGGTTCACCAGATGCCATTCTGATATGAATGTCTACATTTTATGGTAGTATAACTCACTATTTATTTTGGCTCTCTACATGGATGATATATTAGTCACATGTAGTTCTTCATCCACCATCACAATAGTGAAATTAATTTATCTGACAGGTTCTCAATCACTGATTTAGGCTTGTTCAATTACTTTCTCAAGATTGAAATTTCTTAGTCTAAATTTGGGATCACTATTGCACAATCCAAGTATCTTCTTGATTTACATGCATGTTTTAACATTGTTGTAAATATTGTCATTAATGTCAAAGGTTTAGCATTATTGGTGATAAAGGCCCCATAACATTTAATGGTCTTTTTAATGTTCATATCTTGGCTAATGTGTGTTAATATTTATTTAATATTAACAAATATATTTTTGGTTACATAAAGTCAAAAGAGGGCCCATGGAGAAGTCAAAGAGTCATGGGGTAAAGACAAAAGAGGAATGGGATGCATTTTCCCATGAAGGACTATCATCTTGAGGAATTCCAAGAGTCACCAAGTGAAGACAAAAGAGGAAGGGAACAATTTTGCATGAAGGGACACTTTGAGGAATATGAAAAGTCACCAAGATAAAGACAAAAGGGGAAAGGATGCATTTACTTATGAATGGTCACCATGTGAATTTTCAAATGAAAGAATTCAAAGGGTCATGCAAGTTTGGCACCATTTTCCATGAGGATTGAAGGGTGACAAAGGGTGAATTCCAAAGGTCATTTGATAAGTTATAAATAAAGGCTTGGGAAGCCATTTGTAATAAGTGGAGGAGAGCATGGTTTGTAATTGTCATATCTAGCATAGAAGAGCAAAGGACAAAAAAGAAAGAGATATTGTAATGTGCTATCATTTATTGAGAAAGTAACATTTAGAGATAGATGTATGGTATACACAATAGGGTTTGGTGCTCTTATGGGTTGGTGCTCACTAATAGTTGATATGTTGGTGCTCAACAAAGGGGTTAGTACTCTTGTGGGTTAGTGCTCATGAATAATTTCTATGTTGGTGCTCAGCAAAAGGGTTGGTGCTCCTACAAGTTGGTGCTTGTAAATATTGTAATTTGAGTTGGTGATCATTCATATACTTGAGATTGTTCTCTAAGGTTTTTCCCACATTGGGTTTTCAAGTAAAAATCTAGTGTCTTTCTCTCTCTTGTGTGGTGTTTATTGTTTCAGTTTTATTACATATCTTGAATGTATGTTAAGTTGAATTTGATTAAGTAAATTTTTATAAGATATATGATGTATTGATTCACCACCCCTCTTAGTATATCCTATGATTAAAAATTGGTATCAGATCAAGTTCCTTCAAAAAGAGTTTAACAGCTTGAAGGTAGATAAGGGAAAGCACAAGATGGCCAAGCAGCTAAAGAAGGAGAATCAAGAGTTGAAATATCTGGTCAAGGCTCTTAAGGAACATGTGTGTATCTTGGATTCTATGTTGGATATATAATTAAAACAAGATAAGAAGTTTATTTGGGATCTTAGGAATTAACTAGAGGTTGCATATTCAAGTTTTAAATCAAGAGAAGAAGAGTGTAATCAATTGAAGTTTGAGTTAGGTTCTTCAAAGGATAAATGTCTAGATAAGAATAATGTTGATAATGAAGATGCCTCTATAAGTAAAAGTAGAGATGATCAAGAACAAAAAAATGAATAAAGTGAGGATGAATCCAAGGTGAATTTGGAAAGATAACTCATTTGTGTCTTAGAAGAATTAAAATCTCTTGAGAAAAAGAATCAAAGATTGAAGTGCCAGATCAAGAAAAATGAAAAGGAGTCAAAGGAGATAATTGAAGATCTACAAACACACTTTGGAGAAGACAAAAAGAATGAAAAATATCTAACAACATAGTTGTAAAAATTAAGTGAAAAAAGTGAAAGGTATGCTATTGAAATTTCCTCTTTAAAAGAAGATATTGAGAAAGCAGTCAATGATAAAGCAGTTAGTGATTCAAAATTTGAAAATAACACTAACATGTTGAATAAGATATTTGAAAGTCAAAAGTAAATATAAGATAATATAGGTATCATATTTGAAAATAAAAATATTTATGTTGAAGCTCTTACAAAAGAGGAAACAAAAAGGGAAGAAGTGAATAATACAGAGGACATCTCAAACAAAGAAGGCTAGAAGGAATAGAGCTACAAAAGATAATCAGGACAAAGTTACAGAAATAGGTTCTATTTTCATGGTTACTATTTTTATTGTAATGGATATGGTCATAAGAAAATATAATGTTATAAAAGAGGTAAAAATTTTAGAAATAAGGAGAAGAAAACTCATGCAGAGTCAAATAGAAGCCACAACTCTTTTGCTCCTCTGTCAGGCTTTTATGAAAAGGCCATAATATGTTACAAGTGAAATAATTTCAGACATGTAGCCTAGAATTGTAGAAGCATGTTCGAGTCAATCAAGAAGGACCAAAGATTCAAGGCTCCATTTATCAATAAGAAAGGTCAGACAAGTTCATGGCAAAATAAATAACCTAAAGATTCTATGACATATTTTCATGCAAGAAATGAAGAACAACCATGGTTCATTAATAGTGGATGTTCGAAGCACGTGATAGGAGACAAGAGAAATTTCATAACTCTAAATAATATCAATGGTGGAACAATGAAACTTGGAGACAATACCACTACTAGGATAGCCAAAAAAGGTACATTAAGTTTGGATAATGGTATAACTAAGACTAAGAATGTTCTGTATGTAAAAGGTCTTAAGCATAATCTATTAAGTGTAAATCAAATATGTGATCATGGATACAAATTAAATTTTCATGTATAAGGTTATGAGATTAGAAGAAAACATTCATATGAGTTGATTTTAGATGCTCAAAGGATAGGCAACAATTTATATGTGTTATCAGATATCTTCACAAAAGCACGACCAAAGGACACAATCAAAGATCTATGAGAAGAGTTGGGAGTAATTTATATTACTTCCTACCATTGAAGATCAACATCAGTTGAGGGGGAGATAATTTTTAGCTCTAGGATAGGCCCTTTGCCATTGATTTCAAAGGGGGAGAAGTGTAGAAACAAGTACAAGGAATAGGTACTGGATGATATAATAAGGGGGAGTTATTGTATGTTTTTTAGTTTGGACATATATGTAGGTTGGCATGTGCAGTATAGGTTTCAAGATGTGGTAGTTTTAATTTTAGGTTGAAATCAATGACAAAGGGGGAGATTATTATAAATATTGTCATTTATGTCAAAGGTCTAACATTATTGGTGATAAAGGCCCCATAACATTTAATGGTCTTTTTAATGTTCATATCTTGGCTAATGTGTGTTAATATTTATTTAATATTAATGAATATATTTTTGGTTGAATAAAGTCAAAAGAGGGCCCATAGAGAAGTCAAAGAGTCATGAGATAAAGACAAAAGAGGAATGGGATGCATTTTCCCATGAAGAGTCATCTTGAGGAATTCCAAGAGTCATCTTGAGGAACTCCAAGAGTCACCAAGTGAAGACAAAAGAGGAAGGGTGCAATTTATCATGAAGGAACACTTTAAGTAATACAAAAAGTTACCAAGATAAAGACAAAAGGGAAAAAGATGCATTTGATTATGAAGGGTCACTATTTGACTTTTCAAATGAAAGAATTTGAAGGGTCATTCATGTTTGGTGCCATTTTCCATGAGGATTGAAGGGTTACAAAGGGTGAATGCCAAAGGTCATTTGATAAGCTATAAATAAAGGCTTGGGAAGCCATTTATAATAAGTGGAAGAGAACATGGTTTATAATTGTCATATCTAGCTTAGAATATCAAAGGAGAGAAAAGAAAGAGATATTTTAATGTTTTTATAAGTTATTGAGAAAGCAACATTGAGAGATAGTTGTGTGGTAAACATAATAGGGGTTGGTGCTCCTATGGGTTGGTGATCACTAATAGTTGTTGTGTCAGTGCTCAACAAAGGGGTTGGTGCTCCTGTGGGTTAGTGCTCATGAATAGTTATTGTGTTGGTGCTCAGCAAAGGGGTTATTTCTCCTAAAAGTTGGTGCTTGCAAATATTGTAGTTTCAATTGGTGCTCATTCATATACTTGAGATTATTCTCTATGGTTTTCCTTACATTGGGTTTTCACGTAATATCTAGTGTCTGTCTCTCTCTCTCTTGTATGGTTTTTATTTTTTTAGTTTTATTACATATCTTGAATGTATGGTTAAGTAGAATTTTATTAAGTAAAATTTTATAAGATATATGATATACTGATTCACCCCCACTCTTAGCATATCCCATGCTTAATAAACATGGCTTACTGTAAGTTAGCTCTAACTCCTTTTCTATTTAGTGTGAAACTTGGGCTGATTGTCCATCTCCTTTGGTTAATGTTACCTCGTATTGATAACTTATTGGTAGTTTCATCTACCTTACACATACTAGAATTAATATTTCATATGTTATGGGCATGGTCTCTAGATATATGTAGGAACCACATGAGCTACATTGAAAAGTAATGAATTATATTCTCCATTACATTTAGGGCACTCATAGTTTTGGGATTCACTATAGAGTAAGGATTGACATAGACTTGATTAGTTATATAGATTTAGATTGGGCTAGTAAAATTCATAATCATAAGTCTACTTTAGGGTATAGTTCTCCATTAGTTAAGTCCAATTAGTTGGTCAAGTAAGAAACAAAAATTTATTACTTTATCTTCTACTGAGGGTGAATATAAAGGAGTTGTTAATGCTACCATTGAGGCTATTTAGCTTCAGGGGATTCTCACTGAGTTTGGCATCTAATTTTGATGACCAACAATCATCTTCTATGGAAATAAAGTATAATCCAAATATTTAGGAATCTATTCCTCCATCAACGAAACAAGAATATTGAAATTCACATATATTTCATTCGAGAGATCATCCATGAGTAATTCATTGATCTCTGCTACATCTAGAAAATGAAGTAAATTTTTGTATATTCACTAAATCCTTCACTAAGAGCAAGTATATTCATTTGTATGTTCTTCTTGGGGTTCATACAAATCTAAATATTTTTCCTCTAGGGAACCATCTTTATGTACTTGGGTACATCATTAGGCCTCTGTGTTAAGACCCAATTCTTCTACCCACCTGAGCTATGCTTAAGGGGGTGTTAGTGTAGCCTTTTTCCCATTTTATGGTTTTACTTACATTGTTTAATTATCTTGCTTAGGTTAATAATAGGTCAATAGGAGAAATGTACTTTAAGTCATTTTTTAATTACAAGTTGAGTTAATTACCTTTTTGGGTGACCTAATTACTTACTATATAATGTACATTCCTATTTACTTTTTAGCTAATGAATGTTAATACAACTTTTTGTTGTGAAAATAAAATTCTTCCTTTTTGAGTTATTCTTTGGATTTCACTATTTCATAAAGATTAAAATTTGTGCATTCAACCCTATCTATTTTGATCCTCGATTGTGGTCCACTCAAACAATGAAATAAGAGGGGTAGGGTTATAGTAGGATGTGATGATTTGATAGAAAGATGGAGATGGATATTTGGGAAGATGTTGGTATGTATTTTGTGGATAGATGAAATTAACCCATGGATGAGATTCAACCACTTGAGTTAATGCTTGCACACTTTGAATTAATTTAATGATGGAATTGATTTTACCCAAGCAAGGATACATGCGATGGAGCAGACTAGGAATGATATATCCCAATGACAAGTTGTGTACTTGATTTTCCATAAGCAAGGATACATGAAAGGGAACATAATATATGATCTTAGATTGATAATTATCTATCCCATGTAAAAGTTTCACACTTTATTTGACCCAAGCAAGGATATACTCAAGGGAGAGTAAGTTATGAGTTTGGATTAGATGGATGATTGATTGGTTTGCAAGTATAGTTCAATGATTTAATTAATTTCATGTATTATTAATGAGATAATCATGTTGATGGATAATATGGATTTTATTTTTGTATAATGAATATCCAAATAATGAATAAGCCAAAAAAAATTAGGCACATAAAGATGCCCCAAGATTAAATGATGAAGATTGAATGATGGTGGATCGAGCTAGATTGGATCAATTCATATTGGGTTAGATAGACTCTAGATGAATAGGGGATTAGATTATATTGGAAAAGGGACATGGTAAATTGATGTTTGCACATATGGTCCATGAGAATTATTGTTAGATATGGATAGCTAGTTATAAGAATTGGATGTTGAGAGATGAAAGGATGTTGTAGATGGGGACGTGATCATTAGATGATGATGGGGAATTATTATTGATGTAGATGATGTACATGGATAATTTTGTCATTATTTCATGTATATACAATTGGTTGAGCAACCTTATTTTGATATGGCATGTGATAGGGTGCACCATGATATATAAAAATCACGATGACGTTGTTGTCATATGCCAAGGGACTGACTCAAGTATAAGTATATGATAGGATGCACCATGATATGGAACATCATGATGACACTATGATGATACACATATGCACTAAGTCAAGACATAAACACAACAAAAAATTAAACAAATAAGTAAGCGCACACAAATTCATAAAAAAAATACATGTCCTACATAAATTTAAAACTTGTTGCTTGGTGATTGGTGGATTTTGCCTTAGGCAAGGATACACTCAAGGGGGTGTGATTGAGATTAATATTTATTGATGATTTATGATGATGTGATTAAGGATTTTTACATGATTTAATAAAAAGACAAATATTTTTTATATTTTATGGCTTTATGTCTCTTCTTTATATTTTATATTTTTTTAATTTTCTAATTTTTAGGGATTTTCTAGATTTTGTGATTTTTAGGGGTTTTTGAAATTTATAATGTTTTGGGGTTTTTTTTATTTTCTATTATTTTTGGATGTTTTGGATTTTATAAGGTTTGGAATTTTTTTAATTTTATGATTTTTTAGGGGGTTTTTGGAATATTTAATGGGGTTAAGAATGAAGGGGAAACCAATTATAATAGCAGATGGAATGATGGAAAGATTTTGGATGATGTTAGATGATATGGATAGATGAGGGAGTAGCTTGAGATGATTAGGGATGGAAATGGGTGGATTAGGAATGAATATGGATGGATATTAGGACCTAAAAATATTGTTTTAGGTTAGAATGAAGTGTTTAGTCACCAAAATGTTTATTTTAAGGATATGCCAAGATGATTTATAAGATAGGTCTCAAGACTTCTTCCACTTCCTTATTAAGGTCAAATGGGAAGAAAAGATAGGCATGATACACTGATGATGGACATGATGGAAATGATATTTTTATTAAAGGGAGGATATGACTTGAGAGGGATATTAGGATATCGATAGATGGATGGAGTGGATTTTGGATTTGTCCCAAATATAGGGTACTTAAAGATAATGAAATATTTACACATGACACACAAAACTAGTTTTCATTATGGTACTTGCCCAAGGCAACATAGGAATGGTTTTCCCTATTAGATGAATTATTTATCTTTATTTTTGGATTTTTTTACTTTTATGATATATTTTAATTTATGAATTCCTTGTAGCAGCTTTGGATCCTTCAAGTGTGCACTCTAGAGACGTCGACATGAACTTCATTTATTTCTAGATTAGATTATTCCTAATTTATAAGGATGTCATTATAGCCTCTATGATAGAAGGTGCTACAAAATATTGTAAAGAAAAAGGTGTATTAGATGGAATATGTTTGGGATTAAGTGAAGAATTTAGAGGGATGGAAAGATTGGGATGTGAAGGTGTATTAGGACCAACAATCCACATTCCACAAGATTAAGAGTAGTCATAAGTTGGATGATTTGAGGATTCAATTTTTATTTAAATACATTTGTAATAAATAATGTGGATATGTCTTAAAATTGTGTTGATGTAAGGAGGTAGATTAATTTTAGGTTTTGCCTAATTTTGATTTTGATTTTGGTCTGATAGTGACTCAAAGATATTTTCACTAGGGGACTTGTATTTTTGAATTTTTGGACTTTGGTTTTTATTTAGATTGTCTAATAATGCCTCAAAGAAGTTTTCACTAAGGGATGCTGATTTTAGATCTGATTTTTTAAATTATGATTTTGATTTAGATTGAGGAAGCTTTTTGGCTCCCTAGGATATGCTGATACTACTTTATGCTCTTTTGGTTAGATACTAGTCATGAATTCTACAATTTTTTTATTGTTATGGAATAAAGGTCATGTAGGTTATTTTATTGGTCCCAATCAACAAGTGGGGGAGATTGAATGATAGGATGGTAGAAACATGGTCCTAATAGGGATGATGAATGGATCCTATTTCAATGTTGGATGAGGCTTCCTAGGAAATCATAAAATTATCATTGATGTCATTATGTTGATTTGGAGATGGTTTGTAACCAATGTTGTGAGTTCCTTTGCGTGTGTGTGTATGGATGGGATTGATAATTCCCTATTTATGGAGGTCAATACCTCTCCTATTGTATTTCATGTTTTTAAGGATTTTGATTTCTATAGGACATTTTCTTCTTAAAAATTAATATATAAAGTTATCCCCATGTAACCAAGAGTGATTATTATTGTTGACTTCCTCATCTATAAGGAGGCTAGATCTGATAAATGACATGGTGCCAAATTGATAAGATGTTGATGTTATTTTGATGCTGATAATAGAAGATGTTAGAATGTTAGTCATATGTAATACCTATTTGATTTTATTATTGTCTATAGTTATTATTTCCCCAAGAGGCTTGTGATGGTGGGTGATGTATGTTTCGATGCATGGTGGGAGATGGGTTGTTAAACCAAGGATAGTGACTTCAAAGATGGGTTCATCAAAGAGTGGTGGTTCATTAAATAAGGGTGGTGGATCAAAGATAGGTTCATAAAAGATGGGCAGCTAGTAAACAATGGATTAACCAAGGATGGGTGAGTAGCCAAGTTATGGTTCATTAAAGATTGGCTAATCAAATATTAGTCCTTTATCAAAGATGGGTAGACCAATTATGGTTTGGAATCGACTATCAAAAGTGGAAAAAGTTTGATCATGTGATGAAAAGGTATATTGACATATCCCTAATGGCTCATTCTTATATTTGGATGTACTTTGTTCTTGTATAAGCGATAATACTTAGAGGGGTGATGGTAAGACATAGTTGAACTATTGGATTTGGGGCCGGATTGGTGTTGGATATATGATGCTTAAAATGTGAAGTGTTATATTTTAGATTAGTTGATAATTGACCAAGGAAGGATGTGATGTGGGATACTTACTGACTAAGTTGTTTGCATTGGTCTTTTATGTCTTGACTTATGGATGGAGATTCTAGAATAGATTGGGATTGTGGAGGGTATCAAGATTTAGATGGTTACTAGTAGATAGGGTACTTAGATATCTTATGTGTGATGCCATTGGGTCTATATTGGACTTGGATTGGGATCTAGATTTATATTTAGATTTGAATTTGATTAGTATTGGATATGATTTAGAATAAGATTAGATTGGGACTAACTTTATTTGGATTGACTGGACTTAATTAATGTTGAATGTTTAACTTGATTAATTTGGGATGTTGACTTGTTTGATTAGTTGAATTTGGATGCTTGACATAGTTTGATCTAGCTAACTTAAAATATGGTTAACTCTAGATGTTTGAATTAACACATTTAACTTAGGATTGTTTGACTTGATTTGAATTTGAAATGTTGACTTAATTGACTTTGGAATGTTGAATTTGGATGATTGACTTGATTAGTCTTGGTTTGATTTTTAGATATTTGACTTAGTTTGTACATTTAATTTTGATTTGTTTTAGACATTTAATGTTGATTTGGGTTGGACATTTGATGTTTGATTTAAGGTAATGTTTAGGGTTGCAAAAAATACTAGGCTCAACAAGGATTAATCAAAAACATGTAAAAAACAACACAAGCCTATGTTAGTAGTGATGAGTGTGCAGCTAATATGTATCCCACATGACTACCTAAAAATAAGTGGTACTAGGTTAATCTCTTAACCCTAACTTCAAGAATTATGTCATGAATATCTTCAGGAAAAAAATTTCATTATACTACAAACCATTTACAACTAAAAGGTCTTAATCTAGGTTCAACAGGTTGATCTAGGTGTGCCCTTTATATAGCTTTTGGTATAATGAGGTCCAAGTCTGTGAAAGAGGAAGATTAATGCTCACACTCAAAAGTGTCAAATATCAATCTTGATATACTCAATGTGTCACCATCACTGGAGTAGTGCCAAAAAATCTATCCTTGAGAGTGTTTTCTAAGGCTTGGGTATTAGAGGATAAACCCCCTGGCTTCATGACACTGGTAAAATGGATGAATGCTTAGTAAATAATGATATGCTCCATGTTAATTTGTATACCCCTCTAGAACACAAAGTTTTTCAAATGCTAGGTGATGAAATCCTAGATATCAAACCTTACCAATATGAGAAATAAAGGAACTATCTATGTTTGATTCTCAAGATTACCTTATCAGCGTAAGAGGAACACATATGTAGACTAGTATGTGATGGGGTATAAATAAAGAGGTAATCAAATCATTTTTATCATCATGGTCACTTTATCAACATAATAAGAAACCATACATGACCCAATTACCATATACACACACAATCAAAAAGTAAGTAAAGTTATTTTTAATGCTCCAAATCAAAAAGTGTAAGTGTGTTTGTTTGTTTTTTGGTTTTGATGTCTTGTACGAGCAAAAACTTATAGGAAATAATTCAATAGTTTGATTTAGTTGTATTTTAAAATCATAAACCCTGTAAAACTTTATAGAATACAAAGCTATAAGAAATATTACCAATAAATAAAGCAATCCTGCTACAAGTTGGAAAAGCTGCTGATGAATGAAATTTAGAGTACAAAGTCAATTCTGCTACTACATAATGAAAACACTACAGAATGTGAAAATCTAGTATAAATAGATACATAGACAAATAATAAAATCAATTCCTCTACTACAAAGTGAAACTACTATAAAATGTGCAAATCCACTATAGATTGACAAATAGAGAACAACATTAATTTTGCTACTACAAAGTGAAACCATTACATATATAAAAATCCTCTAAATGTTGATAGACAAATAATAATCAATTATGATACTAAACCTAGAAAATTTGCTATAAAATGTTTAAATTTGCTACAAATTTAAAAATAGATTATGACATTTAATGTTGATTTGGGTTGGACATTTGATGTTTGATTTAAGGTAATGTTTAGAGTTGAAAACAATATTAGGCTCAACAAGGATCAATCAAAAACATGTAAAAAACAACACAAGCCTATGCTAGTAGTGATGGGTGTGCAACCGATATGTATCCCACATGACTACCTAAAAATACGTGGTACTAGGTTAATATCTTAACCCTAACTTCAAGAATTATGTCATGAGTATCTTTAGGAAAAAAAAATTTCATTGTACTACAAAACATTTACAACTAAAAGGTCTTAAGCTAGGTTCAATAGGTTGATCTAGGTGTGCCCTTTATATAGCTTTTGGTATAGTGAGGTCCAAGTTTGTGAAAGAGGAAGATTAATGGTCACACTCAAAAGTGTCAAATATCAATCTTGATATACTCAATGTGTCACCATCACTGGAGTAGTGCCAAAAAAATGTCCTTAAGAGTGTTGTCTAAGGCTTGGGTATTAGAGGATAAACCCCCTAGCTTCATGACATTGGTAAAATGGATGAATGCTTAATAAATAATGACATGCTCCTTATTAATTTGTATACCCCTATAAAACACAATTTTTTTCAAATTATAGGTGATGAAATCCTAGATATCAAACCCTACCAATATGAGAAATAAAGGAACTATCTATGTTTGATTCTCAAGATTGCCTTATCAGCGCAAGAGGAACACATATGTAGACTAGTATGTGATGGGGGATAAATAAAGAGGTAATCAAACCATTTTTATCATCATGGTCACTTTATCAACACAAGAAGAAACCATACATGACCCAATTACCACATACACACACAATCAAAAAGTAAGTAAAGTTATTTTCAATGCTCCAAATCAAAAAGTGTATGTGTGTTTGTTTGTTTGTTTATTTTGATGTCTTAGATGAGAAAAAACCTATAGGAAATAAATAAATAGTTTTATTTTAAAATCATAAACCCTATAAAACTTTATAGAATACAAAACTATAAGAAATCTTACCAATAAATAGAGCAATCCTACTACAAGTTGGAAAAGCTGCTGATGAATGAAAGATAGAGTACAAAGTCAATTCTGCTACTACATAATGAAAACACTACATAATGTGCAAATCTACTATAGATAGATAGATATAAAAATAATAAAATCAATTCCTCTACTACAAAGTGAAACTACTATAAAATGTGCAAATCCACTATAGATTGACAAATAGAGAACAAAATTAATTTTGCTACTACAAAGTGAAACCATTACATTTATACAAATCCTCTAAACGTTTATGGACAAATAATAATTGATTATGATAATAAACCTAGAAAATTTGCTATAAAATGTTTAAATTTTCTACAAACTTAAAAATAGAGAACAAAATCAATTCCACTACTATAGAGTGAAACTGCTACATATATGTAAATCTACTAAAGGTTGATAGATAGAGAACATAATCAATTCTGCTACTAAATAGAGCAAATTCACTATAGAATGTACAAATCCACTACAGACCAATAGTTATGGATTATAATCAATTACACTACTATAGAGTGAAATTACTACATATATGTAAAAACACTAAATATTGACAGACAATAAAAGAGATTTAATTCTGCTACTACATAGAGTGAAACCATTGTTTGCATTGGCAAAATCATTGTTACATAGATAAAATCTTGCCAGGTATATGGAAACATAATATTGGATGGAATTTGATGAATTTGATAAGTTTTGACTCAAATTGGGTCAAAATTTTATTAAATTAGACATATACATATAAGCAATTATAAACACAATAAGAATCAAGGAATTTGGATAGGTATTCATGGGTTTTTTAGTCCCATTGGCACAAGAAATTTCTTAGCACAATGAAAGTGTTAGAAAACTTAAAAAAAGAAAAATGAAATTCTAATTTTTTTTGAAAATTAATACCAAAAATTGATTTAATATGGATTAGGAGAAAATTACCTTCACTTACCATAAATCAAATATGACCCTCTTGACATGGACTTGCTCAAATGATCTGGAATATAGTTGCAACTTTGTGGAGAAAAAGTGGAGATTTCAAAAAAACTTCCTCGTGTAAAATTGATGATTTGGATTGATTTATTAAGGACTTTTATGATTGGATACACCCTTGTAGATGAAACACTTCATTATGTCAAGATAGCTTGTTGAAATGAGAGGGGGAACTCTCTATTTATAGGTTTTGTGAATGACTAACAATCATTGATCTAGATTCAAGATTAATAGTTGATAATAATTCCTCCATCTCATTGAATGAGGGAGGATGAACATTTATGATTAAATTTTAATGTATAAGAGCATGTCATAGCTTATCCCTTGCATACAATTTTGTGTGATTTCATGGGGATTTTCTCTTAGATTTTGCTTGCACACTTTCCCCTTTGCATGGGATTAGAAAAAGGAATTTGACTTGGGATTTGATGCAATATTTTTGAATTTTAAATTAGTAATTTGATTGGATGATGTCATCAATTTGAGATGACAAATTGTTTTTTGTTTTTTGATAAATATGAAATTTGTACATTCCAAGGATTTTTTATTAGAGTCAGATTAGCTAATTTTTAATTATTTTTTTATAAAAATAACTTTGATTTGATGTTTTTAGGTCTTTACAAGGATCAATAACAAATAATATTATCTAATTAATTGATTAGGAGTGATGTTCACAAAGTGATGAATTGATCCAATATGTATTTGATGAAATTAGGATCATGATATGATATGATAATATGTTTAAGGACATGATGACCAATTTTAGGATGAAAATGGTAAATAATTCATTGATTTAGGATGATATAATAAATTAGGGTTTTAATCATGCAATGATGTGAAATAATGATTCACGCCACCTGAATGGAAAAAATTAGGTGTCTACAATATGTAAGTGGACTACATATTTCCATTCAAGATGAGATTGAATTATATATGTTACATATTAATGTGCAATGAAGGTAGAGGAATTTTTTTATAAAAGGCAACAAATGAACTCTATAGGAAGAGGGAAAAAGAATGGTAGAATATGACAACTTACACATGAAGGTTAAAGAAGCACTTATCAAAACTAGAATTAAGGAACAAGAGGAAGAGGTTATTATTCTAGATGAAAAGGATATTATAGAAGAGGAAGAGTTAGAGGATTCATGGGTAAGTGTTATGAATGTTGAGAGGTTAGGCATATATCATTTTAATGGCCCAAAGCATTTGAAATAACAATAAGACCAATGAAACAATCAATCATGTTGATTATGTGAATGAAGAGAGTGTTGAATCTCTAACACACATAGAAGAACCAAAATGTGGTAAATCTTTTATGATGAAGAGAGTGTTATTAAAACCAGCCAAAGATGTAGATGAATCAATTTGAAAAAATATCTTATTTTGGAGTACTTTCAAATCAGGAGTCAAGTGTTACAAAGTTATTATTAATAGTGTTATCAAAAATAATTTTTTTCTAAGTAAATGGTATAAAACCTTGGGTTGAAAGGGTTAGTGCATATAAACGCATACTAGGTTTATTTGTTGCTTAAAGGTCATCAAGTGTTAGTGAATGATAAATGTATTCTCAATTTTCATATTTGTTCATATAAGGATGATGTGTTGTGTGATATTATTTCCATGGATGTATGTCATGTGTTATTAGGAAGGCCATGTTAGTTTGATAGAAGAGTCATGTATGATGGTAGAGAAAACACCTACATGCTTTTGAAAGATGACAAGTGGCAAACATTAATCCCATTGAGAGAAAGAGGGAAGAGATGGATAACAATCCTAAAGATTTGTTGGTTTTTAATAAGAAATATTGATGGGGACAAGGAGAAAGCATGTTTTCCTTTCATCTCAGAACCTATCCAAGTTATGATAAAAAAAAGGTAAGTGATCTTCCTTTTTAAGTTTATAATTTATTGGAAAATTTTTCTAGATATAATTTATAAGAATTTATCAGACATACTACCACCTATGAGAAAAAATAATCATCGCATTGATCAAGTTCTAGCAATTAGTTTGCCAAATAAGGTAGTTTATATATTGACTCCTATGCATAATGCATAAGAGAAGAGGAAAGTGTATGAGTTGTTGTAAAATGGTTTTTTTTAAAAATATTTAATCCCATGTGTAGTTTGAATAGTATTAGCACCTAAGAAAGGTGGGGATTGGAGGTTGTGTATAAATTATAGATAAATCAACAAGATAAATATCAAGTATATATTTAAATTTCCAAATATGGATGACCCAATGAATTGTTTGAGTGGATAAAAGTAATTCACAAATATAGATTAGAAAAGTGTATATTAGTAATTTTAGATTTGAGAAGGTGATGCATGGAAGACCTCATTCAAAATGAATAATGGGTTGTATAAGTTACTTCTTATGCCATTTGGTTTGTCAAATGCACCAAGCACATTCACGAGACTCATGCATGAAATGTTAAATCCATCTAGAAGTAAGTTTTTTATTGTTTATCTTGATGAAATTTTGGTTTTTAGTGGTTTGAATCAAGAAGATTTAATGCATTTCAGGTTAGTTTTGCAAAAGTTGAAAGAGGACAAGTTGGTAAAATTAAAGAAGTGTATACTCATGAAATATAGGGATTTTTAATCTATAAAGGTGGGTAGAAGTTTTCATGGGTTATGGAAAGTTTCTAGAATAAATTTATCAAAAAATTTATTGGTATATGTGCATCCATTACAAAATCAATGAAGGATGATAAAAATAAGTTCAAGTGGATTGTTTTTTTAGAGGACAAATTTCAAATTTTGAATAAGGAGGTAATGGAACAACCAATGATATCATTGATAGATATTGGTAAAGTGTTTCAATTGGATTGTGATTCAAGTGGAACAACAATAGGGGAAACATTGAGCCAAGAAGGTGAGCCCATTGTTTAATTTAATGAAACTAAAAAGAAGTATTCAGTCAATGACTAAGAGTTTTATGAATGGTTCAAGCTCTTAAGAAATGGAGGCATTATTTTTTGCCCAATGATTTCATTTTGTACAAAGACCATCATGTGTTTTAGTTCATAAACAAGGAAGGTAATTTGAACCAAAAACACATGAAATGGGTTGACATTCTTCTAATTTATTCTTTTGTTTTGAGACATAAGAGTGGGTAATAAAATAAGGTTGTGGATGCATTGATTATAAGAGTTGTACTGAAGGAGATGAGATTATAATTCATTGGGTTTGACTCAATGAAAGAGTTATATGAAAAGGATTTGAATTTTTAAGATGCATAGGAAATATGCATGAATCCAACAAGCATGGAAAAAACACTATCACTGGAGTATATGATACAAGAAGGATTGTTGTTTGAAGGTAAGAGGTTATGCATACCTCAAGGTTCTATGAGAGATAACTTATTGAAGGAGAAACATAATGGAGGTTAATTTGGACAAGTGATAAAATATTAACACAACTAAGTGGATGCTTAAATTAGTCAAATATGAGCATGGATGTCAAATGATTTGTGAAAATATGTAGGATTTGCCAACATACTAAGGGAAAATGTTTGAATTCCACATTGGATTAGACATCACTAATTCTAGATAGACCATTGAAGGAGTTGAGTATGGATTTTTTTCTTGGGATGCCAATGATTTTTTTTTGTTGTAATTGATATATTTTCCAAATAACACACTTTATAACATGCAAGAATACTAGTGATGCCACACATATTTCAAGATGGTTTTTAAAATAAGTTATGAGATTACATGGGTTGTTAAGGAACATTATATGGGACATGGATAGTAGATTTTTTGGATATTTTTTATAGACATTATTAAGGAAATTAGACACAAGATTGGATTTTAGTTCAACATATAAGCTTCAAACATATGGGAAACAATATCAAACATGAGGATTTGGGATTAACACAAGTTTAATTTGCACATAATAATTCAATCAATAGTCTTAAGCATTAAATATAATGAGAGGGGGGGTGAATCAATATATTATATATATTTTTACTTAAACAAATTCATATTATTTAACCACTTAACCACACATTCAAGATATGCAATAAAAATGAAACAATAATATGCACCACACGAGAGAGAGAGAGAGAGAGAGAGAGAGAGAGAGAGAGAGAGAGAGAGAGAGAGAGAGAGAGAGAGAGAGAGAGAGAGAGAGAGAGAGAGAGCATATTTTTATGTGGAAACCCAAAGTGGAAAAAAATATGGAGAACAATCTCAAGTATATGAATGAACACCAACTCAAATTACAAAGTTCACAAGCACCAACTTGTAAGAGCACCAACCCCTTTGCCGAGAACCAACACAATAACTATTTTTGAGAACCAACCCATAGGAGCACCAACCCTTTGAAAATATTTATGAGCACCAACCCACATGAGCACCAAACCCTCTTGTGTATAAAACACAACTATCTCTCAATGTTGCTTACTCAACAAATGATAGAACTCTACAATATATTCTAATTTTCTCTTTTCAAAAAAAAAAAAAAAACCATGCACTCTCTTGCATATTACAAATAGATTATTAAGCCTTTATTTATAGCTTTCCAAATGACCTTTGACATTCACCATTTGTGACCCTTCAATCCTCATGGAAAATGGTGTCAAACTTGCATGACCCTTTGTATCCTTGCATTTGAAAAGTCATATGGTGACCCCTCATAAGCAAAAGTATCCTTTCCTCTTTTTCCTTTATCTTGGTGACTTTTCATATTCCTAAAAGTGTCCCTTCATGGAAAAATGCACCATACCCTCTTTTGTCTTTACATGGTGACTCTTGAAATTCCTCAAGATGACTCTTCATAGGAAAATGTGTTCCATCCTCTTTTGTCTTTTACCTCATGACACTTTGACTTCTCCATAGGCACTCTTTTGAATAATATGCAACCAAAAATATATTCATTAATATTAAATAAATGTTAACACATATTATCCAAGATATGAATATTAAAAACACCATTAAATGTAATGGGGAATTTATCACCAATAATGCTAGACTTTTGACATTAATAACAATATTTCCAATAATCTCTGCCTTTATCATTGATGGCAACCTCAAACTGAAACTACCACATCCTAAAACCTAGAGATACTACCATATAAAAAAATACAGTAACTTCCCCTTACTATAACAACCTATACCTATTCTCTATACCTATTTCTGCACTTATACCTATACCTATTATTATCTCCCTTTGACATCAATGGCAAAGAGACTACCTGGAGATAACACTTAGCTCCCCCTCAACTATTGCTAAACCTTAATGGCAAGAAGTAAAAGGAATTACTCCCAAAATCTCCCACATATACTCAAATATGTCTTTTGGTAGTGCCTTTGTAAAAATATTTGTAATATACTCTGTAGTACTGATATATTCCATTTTAACCTATTGATCTATAACCTACTCTCTCAAGAAGTGATATCTAATGGGAATATGTTTTGTTCTTGAATGCATCACTGGATTCTTTGAAATATTAATAGCACTTGTGTTTTCAAAAAAAATAGAAATAGGTTCATCATTTTTTACCTTGATAACTTCTAAATTTTGCTTCATCCAAAGCACTTGAGTACAACATAATACCACTGCAATATATTCTACTTCAGCTATAAAAAGTGATACTAAATTCTGCTTCATGCTTAGTCATGATACTAAGCTATCATCAAAGAAGAAAGATCCTCCACTTTTACTCTTTCTATCATCCAAGCACCCTACCTAATCTAAATCTATATAAGTAACCAAAGTGAAATCTCTACCTGTGGGATACCACAATCCATAATCCAATGTCCCCTTGATATATCTGAATATTCTCTTCACCAATTAAACATGATTATCATTTGGAGATGACTGATATCTTACAACCATACCTACTACAATTATGATGTTTGACCTCAATGATGTCAAATATAAAAGACTACCAATCATAGATCTATACAAAGATTGATCTACAACAGGTGAATCTTCATCCTTGCTCACTTTATTTCCTTTACACATTGGTGTGCCAACTAGTGCACAATCCTCAAAAACAAATTTAATCAACATTTATTTGGCATATTTACTTTGAGATATCAAAATTACTTTATCTAACTAAAATGTTTGCAATCTTAAGAAAAATGACAATTCTCCAAACATAGACATCTCAAATTCCTTTTGCATATTATCAAAAAATTATTTTGTCATCTTTTCAATATTTCCTTCAAAAATGATGTCATCAATATGTATCATAATAATCAATTGATTTTCACCTTCTATTTGGATGTAGAGATTACTGTTAGTAAATCCTCTCTTGAAACTTTGATCCTGCAAGTACTTATCAAGTCTTGCATACCAAGCTCTGGGAGCTTATTTCAATCCATACAATGCTTTCTTAAATATGTATACATGGCTTCTAATATTTGAGAGAATAAATCCCTCAAGTTTTTCAATGTAGACCTCTTCTTCTAGATTCTTATTTAAGAAGGTAGATTTGACATCTATCTGAAACACTTTGAAAATTTTAAACACTACATATGCAAGAAACATTCTAATAGCCTATAGCCTTGGCACAGGTGCAAAAGTTTCTTCAAAATCTATTCCCTCAATTTGAGCATATCCTTTACAAACTAATCTTGCTTTATTCCTAGTCACTTCTCTATTTTTATTTAGCTTATTTTTATAAACCCATTTTGTTCCTATCATATTGTGATATTTTGGTCTAGGCACTAATTCCTAAGTATCATTTTTTCTATCTGATTTAATTATTCATCCATAGCCTTAACCCAATTCTTATCATGTCTAGCTTATGAAAAAGTTTTAGACTAAATTTTAGATAACAAATAGAAATTAACTTGTTCAGATTCACTTACCATCATTCTTCTAGTGCAAATTCCTTCATTTATGTCACTAATGATGTCACTTTCATTATGATTTCTCTAAACATATTTGGATAGAGTTTTGGTGTCTTTTTTTCCTTCTTATCTTCATCTTATTCTTCAAAATCTTCCTTTTCAATAATTTTTAGAATGTCTACTGGATCACTGATTCTTTGTGTTTCATCTTCTTCTATCCTGACACTTGCACTTTCAATAATTTTCTTGGTTATTTTGTTATAACATTTATAAGCTTTACTTTTACAAGAATAACTAAGAAATATACCTTCATTTGCTCTAGATTCAAACTTTCCAAGTTTTTTATCAATTCTCTTTATGAAGCAGTTGTTATCAAAAACTCTGAAATAATCAATTGTTGTTGGTTTGTCTTTTCATATCTCATAAGTTGTCTTGTCACTATTGAATCTCAATAATGATCTATTTTAAATATGCACTACTGTATAAATTTCCTCTCTCCAATATTTATTTGATATCTTAGATTCATTTAGCATTGTCCTCACCATCTCCTAAACTATTTTATTTCTTCGCTCAACTACTCCATTTTTCTATGGAGTTTTGACTATTGAATAATGTCTCTTTATTTCATGGTCTTCACAAAACTCAATAAATTAATCTGAAAAAATTATCTTCTTTGATATGATCTTGGACACTTAATCTTCAAATTGGTTTCATTCTCAACTAATGCTTTGAAATGTCTAAAAGCTTCTGATTTTTTCTTTAAAAACATTACCCAAGTCATACATGAAAAATCATCAATAAGCAACATGAAGTATTTATCACCTTGATTACTTTGAGTTCTCATAGGTCCACATAGATCAGTGTGAACAATCTCTAACATTTGAATGGTTGAGTATTTTTTTATTTTGAACTGCCTTCTAGCCTACTTCCCATGCTGACAAGGTTCACAAAGTGTGGCAGATGGCTTTGTAATCTTTGGAAGATTTTTGATTGCTTGTTTTTTTGTTGATGTTGAAAATATTGTCAAAATTTATGTGTCCCATTCTCTTGTGCCATAACCAAATTTATTCAATCTGACTCAACTAACATCTTTGACCTTTGATGTCTGATAATATAAACAAATTATTGCATGTTCTCTAAGCATCTGTAATCAACACAGCTAAATATTTTCTCCTAATTTCATAACCTTCTGAATAAAAATTTAATGTGTGCCTCTGATCACACATTTGAATTACACTCAAAATATTATACTTAAGATCTTATACATACAAAATATTTTCATTTTTAGTTCTACCATTATCTAAACTTAGTGTACCTTTTCTAGCAATTTTGGTAGTAGTATTATTTATAAATTTTACTATGCCACAATTGATCTTATTCAAGGTTATGAACTTGATTTTATATTTTATCATGTGCCTCAAAAATCCACTATCAATGAACCATGGATATTTTTCATTTATTACATGCAAATCTATTTGTAACAACATAGATTTTTTAGGTTATTTCTCTGCCATGAACCTGTCTAAACTTTCTTCTTGATAAATGGAGTCTTGAAACTTTAGTCCTTCTTGATTGACTCAAACATACTTCTAAAGTATCATGATATATGTCTAAAGTTGTTACACTTGTAACATATTATGACCCATTCATTAAAGCCTGATAGAGGAGCAAAAGAGTTGTGACTTCTTCTTGACTCTGCATGACTTTCCTTCTCCTTATTTCTAAAATTGTTAGCCCTTTTTCAACATTCTATTTTATTATGACCATATTTATTACAATAAAAATAGTAACCATAAAAATAGGACCTATTTGTGTATCTCTAACCTGATTGCCTTTTGTATCTTTATTCCCTCCATCCTTCTTTGTTTGAGATGTCCTTTGTATTCTTAACTTCTTCTCTTTTTATTTCCTCTTTTGTAAGAAATTCAGCATAGCTCTTTCTTTTTTCCTTTTCTGTGAAAGTAGTGGCCTCCCCTTTCTCTTTTTCAAATCCAATACCTTCTTATCTGATATTGATCTTTGATTTTCTAATATCTTATTCAACATATCAGTTTTATTCTTAAATTTTGAATCATTAGTTGCTCTACAATTGATTGCTTTATTTGTTTTCTCAAGATCTGCTTTTAAAGAAATAATTTTAATAAGATACCTTTCAAATTCTTTACTTACTATTTGAAACTATACCATTAGATCTTATTCATTATTCTTGGCTTCTTCAAAGTGTGCATGTAGATATTCAATTATTCCCTTTGACTCCTTTTCATTTTTTTTGATCTAGAGCTTTAATCTTTGATTCTTCTTTTCAAGAGCTTTTAACTCTTCTAAGGCACAAATGAGTTCTCCTTCTAGATTTACTTTAGCTTCATCTTGTTATTCTTCTTGATCAACTGTATTTTTACTTGTGGAGGCATCTTTATATATGGCCATGAATAAAATTTCTTCTTCTTCTTCTAAATCACTGACTCCACTATCTTCGACTAAGCTAGAATCTTTAGAATATAAACTCTTCTTCTTGAATTCCTTTTTGAATTTTTCTTTGAAAATTTTCTTGTATGTAGACTTTTCTTTTTCATTTTCACCATTGCCCTTATTTGGGAACTTAACTGCAAAATATCTAATCTATCTATAATTAAAATATTTAAAAGGTAATTTTCCTTCATATTTACCTATGCCTTTTTTTGACTTGTGAATGAATAGAGCTCTATTATCATATTCATCATCTCTAGAACTATCATTTGATTCTTGAATATTAGCCTTCTATTTTTTTGATGTCTTAAAAGTAACTTCTCTTTTTGAGGGTTTTTCTTGTTCAGTCCACATCTCATATGCCATAAGAATACCATGTAACTCATCCATCTTAAGCTTGGCTAAATTCTTCATCTATTCAATTGTCAAAAATTTTACATCATATCTCAATGGTAGAGATCTCAAATTTTTTTGAACCATAATTGATTATTCTAAATTTTCTCTAAGACATTAAATCTGATTTAACTATATGATCAACCCAAAACAGATAATTTGCTATATTTTCTTCCTCTTCCATCTTTAAACTCTCAAACTATCTTCTGAAAGTCTAAAGCTTAGCTTGCTGAACCTTTCCATCACCTTTGTAAATATTCTCAAGTTTTACCCAAGTTTTATAAGTAGATTTACATTGCATAATTTTAATTTTTTTAATTCACATAAACCACATAAAATAGCATTTAAAGTTTTAACATTATTTTCACATACCTTCTTTTATGTTGGAGTAGTTATAAGTGTTTGTGGCTTTTCATATTCCTCCACCACTGCTTGCCAAATGTCAAATCCAAGGGCCATCAAATAAGTCTTCATCCTTATGCTCTAAAAAGCATAATTTGTCCCATCAAACAAAGGTGATTTATTTGTATAAAAACCTTCATGTGATCTAGCCATCATGCTTTCTTAATCTACCTTCAAGCTGTAAAACTTTTTCAAAAAGAACTTGCTCTGATCCCAATTATTAAGCATGAAATATACTAAGAGGTGGGGTGAATCAGTATATTATATATCTTTTTAATTAAACAAATTTTTTTTCTTTAACCACTTAACCACACATTCAAGATATGCAATAAAATTGAAACAATAATATGCACCACACAAGAGAGAGAGAGAGAGAGAGAGAGAGAGAGAGAGAGAGAGAGAGAGAGAGAGAGAGAGAGAGAGAGACCAAATTTTTACATGAAAATCCAAAGTGGAAAAAACCATGAAGAACAATCTCAAGTATATGAATGAGCACCAACTCAAATTACAAAGTTTGAAAGAACCAACTTGTAGGAGTACCAACCCCTTTTTCGAGCACCAACACAACAACTATTTATGAGCACTAACCCATAGGAGCACCAACCCCTTGCAAATATTTGTGAGCACCAACCCATAGGAGAACCAACTCCTTTTGTGTATAAAATACAACTATCTCTCAATGTTGTTTACTCAACAAATGACATAACTCTATAATATCTCTTGCTTTTCTCTCTTCAAAAAAAAATATAAACCATGCACTCTCTTGCATATTACAAATTTATTTTCAAGCCTTTATTATAGATTTCTAAATGACCTTTGGCATTCACCATTTGTGACCCTTCAATCCTCATGGAAAATGGTTCCAAACTTACATGACCTTTTGTATTCTTGCATTTGAAAAGTCATATGGTGACCCTTCATAAGCAAAAGCATCCTTTTTTCTTTTGTCTTTATCTTGGTGACTTTTTGTATTCCTCAAAGTGTGTCTTCATGGAAAAAAGCACCATACCCTCTTTTGTCTTTACATGGTGACTCTTAAAATTTCTTAAGATGACTCTTTATGAGAAAATTCATCTCATTCCTCTTTTGTCTTTTACCTCATAAATCTTTGACTTCTCCATGGGCCCTCTTTTGACTTATATACAACCAAGAATATATTCATTAATATTAAATAAATATTAACACACATTATCTAAGATATAAATATTAAAAACACCATTAAATACAATGGGGTATTTATCACTATTAATGCTAGACCTTTGACATCAATGATAATATTTCCAGCAATCTCTACCTTTGTCATTGATGGCAACCTCAAATTAAAACTACCACATCCTAAAACTTGGACATATTACTATTTGTAAAACATATAGTAACTCCCCCTTATTGTAGTAACCTATACCTATTTCTTGTACCATTTTTTTCACTTGTACCTATACCTATTATTCTCCTCCTTTGACATTAATGGAAAAATACCTACTTGGAGCTAACACTTAGCTCCCCCTCAACTGATGCTAAACCTCAATGGCAAGAAGTAAAAGAAATTACTCCCAACTTATCTCGTAGATACTCAAATGTGTCTTTTAGTAGTGCCTTTGTGAAAATATTTACAATCTACTATGTAGTAGTGATATACTCCATCTTAACCTGTTGATCTACAACCTACTCTCTCAAGAAGTGATATCTAAAGGGAATATTTGTTGTTCTTGAATGCATCACTAGTTTTTTGAAATATTAATAACACTTGTGTTGTCATAAAAAATAGAAATAAGTTCATCATATTTTACTTTGATATTTTCTAAAGTTTGATTCATCTAAAGCACTTGAGTAAAACATAATACCATTGTAATATATTCTACTTCAGTTGTAGAAAGTGATATTGAATTCTACTTCATACTTAGCCATGATACTAAGCTATCAACAAGGAAGAAATATCATCCACTTGTACTCTTTCTATCATCCAAGCACCTTGCCCAATCTAAATCTGTATAAGCAAAGTGAAATCTCTACCTATGGGATACTATAATCCATAATATAATGTTCCCTTGATATATCTAAATATTCTCTTCACCAACTGAACATGACTATATTTTAGAGATGACTGATATCTTGTAACCATACCTACTACATGTATGATGTCTGGCCTTGATGATATCAAGTATAAAAGACTACCAATCATATATATATATATATATATATATATATATAAGACTGATCTGCAATAGGTGAATCTTCATCCTTTCTCACTTTATTTCTTGTACACATTGGTGTGCCAACTGGTGCACAATCTTTAAAACCAAAATTCTTCAACATTTCCTTGGCATATTTACTTTGAGATATAAAAATTCTTTTATTTGACTAAAATATTTGTAATCCTAAGAAAAATAACAATTATCCAAGCATAGACATCTTAAATTCTTTTCACATATTATCAAAAAATTATTTTATCATCTTTTCAATGTTTCCTCTAAAAATGATGTCATCAAAATATACCACAATAATAAATCGATGCCCACCTTCTATTTTGATGTAGAGATTACTGTCAGCAAATCCTCTCTTAAAACCTTGATCTTGTAGGTACTTATCAAGTCTTGCATACCAAGCTCTGGGAGCTTGTTTCAATCCATACAATACTTTCTTCAATCTGCATACATGGCTACTAATATTTGAGAGAATAAATCCCTCAGGTTACTTAATGTAGACCTCTTCTTATAGATTCCCATTTTGGAAGGTAGATTTGACATCCGTCTGAAACACTTTGAAATTTTTAAACACTACACATGCAAGAAATATTCTAATAGCCTCTAGCCTTACCATAGGTGAAAAATTTTCTTCAAAATCTATTCTCTCAATCTGAGCATATCCTCTACAAATTAATATTTCTTTATTCTTGGTCACTTCTCCATTTTCATTTAGCTTATTTTTATAAACCCATTTTGTTCCTATCAAATTGTGATCTTTTAGTCTAGGCACTAATTCTTAAGTATCATTCTTTTCTATCTGATTTAATTATTCATCCATAGTCTTAACCCAATGCTTATCATGTCTAGCTTCTAAAAAAGTTCTAGGCTAAATTTTAGATAACAAAGAGAAATTAACTTGCTTATATTCACTTACCATCATTCTTCTAATATTAATTCCTTCATTTATGTCCCCAATGATGTCACTTCCATTATGATTTTTCTAAACATATTTGGATGGAGTTTTGGTGTCCTTTTTATCCTTCTTCTCATCTTCATCTAATTCTTCAAAATCTTCCTCTTCAATGATTTCAAGAATGTCTACTAGATCACTGTTTCTTTGTGTTCCTTCTTCTTCTATCCTGACACTTACACTTTCAATAATTTTTTTGATTATTTTTTATAACATTTATAAGCTTTAATTTTACAAGAATAACCAAAAAATATACCTTCATCTTCTTTGGATTCAAACTTCCCAAGTTTTTCATCAGTTCTTTTTATGAAGCATCTATTGTCAAAAACTTTGAAAGAATCAACTGTTGCTAGTTTGTCTTTCCATAGCTCATAAGGAGTCTTATCATTCTTGAATCTCAATAATTCTCTATTCTAAATATGCATTGCTATAGAAACTACCTCTCTCCAATATTTATCTGGTATCTTAGATTCATTTAATATTGTCCTCACCATCTCCTAAACTATTCTATTTCTCCTCTAAACTACTCCATTTTGTTGTAGAGTTTTGGTTGTTGAATAATATCTATTTATTCCATGGTCTTCACAAAACTCAATAAAGTGATTTGACATGAATTATTCTCCTTGATCTGATCTTAGACACTTAATATTCAAACTAGTTTCATTCTCAACTAATGTTTTGAATGCTTTGAAATGTCTAAAAGCTTCTATTTTTTTCTTTAAAAACATTATCCAAGTCATACATGAAAAATAATCAATAAGCAACATAAAATATTTCTTACCTTGAGTACTTTGAATTCTTATAGGTCCACACAGATCAGTGTGAACAAGCTCTAACATCTAAGTGGTCGAGTACTCTTTTGTTTTGAACTACTTTTTATCTTGCTTCCCATGCTGGCAAGGTTCATAAAGCGTGTCAGATGGATTTTTAATCTTTAAAATATTTCTGACTACTTGCTTTTTGTTGATGTTTAAAATATTGTTAAAATTTATTCATCCCATTCTCTTGTGCCATAGACAACTTTTTTCAATCTGACTCAAAAAACATCTTTGACTTTTGATGTCTGATAACATATACAAATTATTGCATATTTTCTAAGCATCTGCAATCAACACATCTAAATATTTTCTTCTAATTTTAAAACCTTCTACATTTAGTGTGTACCCCTAATCACACATTTGACTTACACTCAAAATATTATTCTTAAAACCTTCTATATACAAAATATTTTCATTTTTAGTTCTACCATTATCCAAACTTAGTGTACCTTTTCCAAAAATTTTGGTAGTAGTATTATCTCTAAATTTCACTATGTCACCATTGATATTTTTCAAGGTTATGAACTTTATTTTGTCTTTAGTCATGTGCCTCAAACATCCACTATCAATGAACCATGGATTTTATTCATTTCTTGCATGTACAACTATCTGTACCAACATAGATTTTTTAGGTTGTTTCTTCTGCCATGAACCTATTTGAACTTTCTTCTTGATGAATAGAGCTTTAAAACTCTATTCCTTCTTGATTGACTCAAACACATTTCTATAATACTGGGATATGTGTCTAAAGTTATTACACTTGTAACATATTATGGCCTCTTCATTAAAGCTTGATAGAGGAGCAAAAGAGTTGTGACTTCTACTTGACTCTGCATAACTTTTATTCTCCTTATTTCTAAAATTGTTAGCCTTTTTTTGACATTCTATTTTCTTATGACCATATCTATTACAATAAAAAAATAACCATAAAAATAGGACCTATTTGTGTATCTCTAATCTGATTGATTTTTGTAGCTTTGTTCCTTCCAACTTTCTTTGTTTGAGATGTCCTCTATAATCTTAATTTTTTCACTTTTTATTTCCTCTTTTGTAAGAGCTTCAACATAGCTCTTTTCCTTTTTCCTTGTCTATGAAAGTAGTGGCCTCCCCTTTCTATTTTTCAAATCCAATACCTATCTTATCTGACATTGATCTTTGATTTTCTAATATCGTATTCAACATATTAGTGCTATTCTCAAATTTTGAATTATTGCTGCTCTATCATTGATTACTTTATTATTTTCTCAAGATCTGCTTTTAAAGAAGTAATTTCAATAACATACCTTTCACATTCTTTACTTACTATTTATAACTGTGCCATTAGATCTTTTTCATTCTATTTGGCTTCTTCAAAGTGTACTTGTATATCTTCAATTATTTCCTTTGACTCCTTTTTATTTTTCTTGATTTGGAGCTTTAATCTTCGATTCTTCTTTTCAAGAGATTTTAACTCTTATAAGGCATAAATAAGTTCTCCTTTAAGATTTACTTCAGCTTCATCCTATTTTTAGTCTTGATCAATTATATTTTTGCTTATAGATGCATCTTCATGTATGGCTATGAATAGAATTTCTTCTTCTTTTGAATCACTGACTCTACTATCTTCGGCTAAGCTAAGATCTTTAGAATACAAACTCTTCTTTTTGAATTTCTTCTTGAATTTTCCTTTGAAATTCTTCTTGTATATTGAATTTCCTTCTTAATTTTAACCATTGCCCTTATCTAGGAACTTAGCTACCAAATATCCAATCTTTCCATAATTAGAACATTTAAAAGGTAATTTTCCTTGATATTTACCTGTGCCTTTTTCAGCTTGTGAATGAAGAGAGATATGTTGTCATCTTCATCATCTCTAGAACTATCATTTGATTCTTGAATCTCATCCTTTTCTTTCTTTGATGTCTTGAAATCAACTTCTCTTTTTGAAGATTTTTCTTATTCGGTCCGCATCTCATATGCTGTAAGAATATCATGTAACTCATCCATCTTAAGCTTAGCTAAATTATTCATCTCTTTAATTGTTGAAACTTTTGCATCATATCTCAATGGTAAATATCTCAAAAAAATTTAAACCAAAATTGATTCTTCTAACTTTTCTCCAAGACCTTGAATGTGATTAACTATTTGATCAACTCGTAAAAGATAACTTGCTATATTTTCTTCCTCTTCCATCTTCAAACTCTCAAACTATCTTCTGAAAGTCTAAAGCTTAGCTTGTCAAACCTTTCCTTCACCTTTGTAAATATTCTTAAGTTTTACCCAAGTTTCATGAGTAGCTTCACATTTCATAGTTTTAACAAATTTTTATTCACATAAACCATACAAAATAATATTTAAAGCTTTAACATTATTTTTACTTACCTTTTTTTCTACCAGAGTAGTTACAAGTGTTTGTGGCTCTTCATATTCCTCCACCACTGCTTGCCAAATGTAAAATCTAAGGGCCATCAAATAAGTATTGATCCTTATGATTCAAAAATAATAAATTTTCCCATTAAACAAAGGTGCCTTATTTATATAAAAACTTTCATGTGATCTAGCCATTATGCTTTTCCAATCTACCTTCAAGCTGTAAAACTTTTTCAAAAAGAACCTACTCTGATACCAATTATTAAACACAAAATATACTAAGAGGGGGGGTGAATTAGTATATTATTTATATTTTTACTTTAAACAAATTCCTTTTATTTAACCACTTAACCACACATTCAAGATATTCAATTAAACTAAAACTAATATGCACCACACGAGAGAGAGAGAGAGAGAGAGAGAGAGAGAGAGAGAGAGAGAGAGAGAGAGAGAGAGCAAATTTTTACGTAGAAACCCAAAATGGGAAAAACCATGGAGAACAATCTTAAGTATATGAATGAGCACCAACTCAAATTATAAAGTTTACAAGCATCAACTTGCAGGAGCACTAACCCCTTTGTCGAGCACCAACACAAAAACTATTTGTGAGAACCAACCCATAGGAACACCAAACTTTTCATAGATTTGTGAGCACCAACCCATAAGATCACCAACCCCTCTTGTGTATAAAACATAACTAGCTTTCAATGTTGCTTACTCAACAAATGATAGATCTCTATAATGTCTCATATTTTTCTCTCTTTGAAAACAAATACAAACCATGCACTCTCTTGAATATTACAAATGGCTTCTAAATTTTTTATTTGTAGCTTTTGAAATGACTTTTGGCATTCACCCTTTGTGGCTCTTTAATTCTCATAGAAAATGGTGCCAAACTTACATGACCCTTCATATCCTTGCATTTAAAAAGCTATATGGTAACCCTTCATAATCAAAAGCATCCTTTCCTCTCTTGTCTTTATCTTGGTGACTTTTCATATTCCTCAAAGTGTCCCTTCATCAAAAAATGTGCCATATCTTATTTTTTCTTTACATGGTGACTCTTGAAACTCCTCAAGATGACCCTTCATGAGAAAATGCATCCCATTCCTCTTTTCTCTTTTACTTCTTGACTCTTTGAATTCTCCATGGGCCCTATTTTGACTTATATGCAACCAAAATTATATTCATTAATATTAAATAAATATTAACACACATTAGCCAAGATATGAATATTAAAAATACCATTAAATGTTATGGGGCCTTTATCACCAATAATGCTAGACCTTTGACATCAATGCCAATATTTCCAACAAATAGAATAAAAATAATGCATTTATTCTAAAATATCTATGGTTTTAGTGATAGAGGAGTGTGTGAATTTAGAAACACAACATGCATGTTGAGTGATGAATCTTAAGATTATGTAGTAGTTATGCATGATGTACATATGTAGGTGAAGAGAAGATTACAGGAGAATAGTATGAAGTATAAAAAACTCATTTATCAGAGATGAAGATAACATAATTTTGAAGATGGGGAATTTAAATCAATGCATTTGCATAGGGAGCTACACCATTAATCTATAGTGCATCTAGGGATATGTGTGGCCAACTTATGGTTTAAACACATTCATATTATCTTGTTACATTTCTCTATGTTCTTATTATGGTTGGCCTATGGAATAACCTTGGATAAGTATAGCATATATAGGAGGAAGTGGTTATTATTTTATCATCACATTATGAATTTTGTTCTTATTTCATTATTGTGGAGGTTCCCCCTTGAAGTGGATCAATAATAATATTCAAGAGTTCTGCTCTTTTAATAATTATTGTTGTGGATATATTTATTCTGCTATTAATTTTTTGATATATAATTCTATTTTTATGAATCATCTAAGTAATTTTATTATAAGTGGTATCATAAATTTGATTTGGGAAAGTTTCTATGATGTAATTTTTTTTTGAATCTATCATCCTGAGCACTAGAAGGCCAAAAAAACATAACTTGTGATCTGGGAGGAATTGAACTTTTTTTGTCACCTTAATTTTGTTCATGAGGTTATTTTACAAAAAAATAAAAAAATATTTTTTCAAAAAAAAAAGTATGGATTTTTTTTTACCTTGTGAAAATTAGTAGTCATTAGATTCATCTCTGTGAGATGGTCGTAATGGTATATTATACTAGCATAATTTTTTGGGACAAAAATTTTCACCCTTGTGCATATTAACAATCGTTGGATTCATCTTGGTGAGGAAATAACAATGGTATCATCTATTGATACATTTTTTTTTGTTCACAACCTTCTGAGGGTTTGTACATGGTAGGCCCTAACACTCATAGTTGTGGGCAATTTATAAATTGCATAGTACTCCAAAGATCATTATAAGTGACCAAGATCCTATTTTTAATAGTAATTTTTTGGATTGAACTATTTGCATGTTTGGGCACCCAGTTGGATCATAGCTCATCTTATCATACTAAATATGATGGAAAAATAGAGGTATTAAACAAATGCCTATAAGGGTATATTCATTGTTTTTTATGAAAAATAGGACAAATGGGTTCATTGGCTACCACTTATTAAATGGTGGTATAACATTTATTTTCACACTTTTTATAAGATGTATCCTTTTGTGTTATTTTATGTGTATCACCCCCCATCCATAAATTCATATTTGAAAGTTCATCCTAAGGTTTGAGATGTTGAGGAACACATTCACCATCAAAAAGAGGTGTTAATCAGTTTGTGAGGGAATTTAGAAATGACACAAAATAGAATAAAGCAACAATTAGATCAACACTGTAGTGAGAGACATTTTATCATAAGTGATTAGGTATATATTTTTTCATCCATATAAGTATATGTGTCTAAAATAATAAAAAAAGATAAAAATATATCACCTACGTATTATGTCCCTTATCAGATCTTGTAAAAAATTGGTAGTGTGGCTTACAAGCTGGAATTACCTCCATCCACTCACATACATCTAGTATTTCATGTATCTTACCTAAATAAGATAATTGGACATAGATTTTACACTCTAAATAATTTACCTAAATTGGATTAAGAAGGCCAAGTCATTCTATAGCTTGAAGAGATCCTTCACATGCGTACTAAGCAACTATGGACTAGAATTGTTAAAGAGTATTTGATCAAATGGAAGAACCTATATTTTAAAGATGTAACATGGTAGGATGAAGTGTTCCTATAACAACATCCTAGTTTGATTAAATGTTGAGGACAACATTGTTTTGAAGGGGAGGGACATGATACAACCCTAACCTATAGTGCATCTAGGGATAATTGTGGCTAACTTGTGGCTTACACATCTTTATATTATCTTGTTATATTTCTCTATATTCTTAGTGTGGTTAGCCTATGGAATAACCTTGGCTAAGTAGAGTATATATAGAAGGTAGTGGTTAGTATTTTATCATCATAATATGAATTTTGTTCTTATTGAATTATTGTGGAGGTTGAACCCTCAAAGTGGTTCAGTAATAATATTCAAATATTTTGCTCTTTTAGTAATTGTTGTTTTGGATTTATTTATTCTTAGTTTTGCGATATATAATTCTATTGTTGTGAATTATCTAAGTAATTTCATTACATATGAAGAGGTTTATAAAAGGATAATATAACTAGTTAAAGTGGAATAAAATTATACCATGTAGATTTTTGAGAAGGTTTTCATTGAATTCTTATGAAATTGAGTTACTGGATGGAGTGGGTATTTCACTTATCATCCTGAGCACTAGAAGGTTGAAAAATCATTACTTGTGATCTGGGAGGAATTAAATTTTTTGTCACCTAAATTTTGTTCATGAGGTTATTTTAAAAAAAATAAAAAACTTTTTTTCTATTAAAAAAGTCTAGATTTTTTTTACCTTGTGCAAATTAGTAGTCATTAGATTCGTCTCTATGAGATGGTCGCAATGGTATATTATATTAGTAAACATTTTTGGGGAAAAAAATTTCACCCTTGTGCATATTATAAATCATTGGATTCATCTTGGTGATGAAATCACAATGTTATCATCTATTGATAATTTTTTTTTGGTTCACAAACTTCATATGGTTTATACATGGTAAGGCCTAACACTCGTGGTCACAGGCAATTTAGAAATTATATAGTACTCAAAAGATCATTATAAGTGACCAAGATCCTATTTTTAATAGTAATTTTTGGATTGAAATATTTTCATGTTTGGGAACCCATTTGGATCATATCTCATCTTATCATCCTCAATTTGATGTAAAAATAGAGGTAGTCAACAAATGTCTAGAAGGGTATCTTCATTGTTTTGTTTCTGATAAATAGGATAAATGGGTTCATTGGCTACCACTCGTTGAATGACGGTATGACACTTTTTTCACACTTTTTATAAGATGTCTCCTTTTTTGGTATTTTATGTGTATCAACCCCCATCCATCACTTCATCTTTGAAAGTGCATCCTAAGGTTTGAGCTATTGAGGAACACATTCACCATCAAAAAGAGGTGTTAATTAGTTTGTGAGGTAATTTAAAAATGGTACAAAATAGAATGAAGCAACAAGTAGATCAACACTATAGTGAGAGACATTTTATCATAAGTGATTGGGTTTTTTTGTGTTTGCATCCATATAAGCAAATGCATCTAAAATAATAAAAAAAGGATAACAAGCTATCACCTAAGTATTATGTCCTTTATCAGATCTTGTAGAAAATTGGTAGTGTGGCTTACAAGCTGGAATTACCTCCATCCACTAGCATACATCTAGTATTCCATGTATCTTTCTTGAAGAAGATAATTGGACATAGAGTTTCATTTAGACTTATTTACCTAAATTTGATGAAGAAGGCCAGGTTATTCTAGAGCTTGAAGAGATCCTTCACATGCGCACCAAGAAATGGTGGACTACAACCATTAAAAAGTTTTACTCAAATGAAAGAACCTATATTTTGAATATGTAACATGGCAGGATGAAGCATTCCTATAACAACATCCTAGTTTGATTAAATGTTGAGGACACCATCATTTTGAATGGGAGGGGTATGATACACCCTTAACCTATAGTGCATCTAGGGATATTTGTGGCTGAGTTGTGGCTTACACATCTTCATATTATCTTATTACATTTATCTATATTATTAGTAGGGTCAACCTATGGAATAACCTTGGCTAAGTAGAGTATATATAGGAGGTAGTGGTTACTCTTTTATCATAATACTATGAATTTTGTTCTTATTGAATTATTGTGGAGGTTTCCCCCTCAAAGTGGTTTAGTAATAATATTCAAATATTTTGCTCTTTTAGTAATTATTGTTGTGGAACTATTTATTTTGATCTTAGTTTTGTGATATATAAATCTATTATTGTGAATCATCTAAGTAATTTCATTACATATGGAGAGGTTTCTAAAATGAGAATATAACTAGTTGAATTGGAATAAAATTATACCTTGTAGAGTTTTGAGAATGTTTTCATTGAATTCTTATGAAATTTAGCTACCAGATGGAGTGTGTATTTCACTTATCTTCAATGTAGTGGATTTATAGCCTTAATTTGAGGGATAAGGTAACAGATTATGATAAAGTTTAGATTCTCTTCAAGTGTGGATTGGAAGCAATTGTTACTAGAGAAGTCAAATAAAGATATTGAGGCCATATTAGATACATGGATTAGCACAAAGATAAGAACTAGAGAGTATTTAGATTACTTAATGAAGAGGAAAGTCAAATTAACTAAAGATGTAATTTAGATGAGTGTATCTAGATTTGATAAACATATAACAACCATTGAGGATCTCACAATGGGTTCATGAGCATGAGATCATGGAAAATTTATTTTACCCTAAGTGTCTGATGTAGAAGCATCTAGGTTCACAAGTAATTTTACATCATCTAAAAACATGGGTTTGATTTGGGGTTCTTGTGCACATTTATTTGTATCATGCAACTTGTCATCACTTGAAACAATGTTATGTGTGTGGAATAAGATCAATGACAAGTTGAAGAACATCATCAAGAGTCCCATAGGGTAAGAAAATGCTTGAAGGATGGTTTAGATCATCACCCATGGGTTATAATGATCTTTTTATGAGCATGACAAAACTAATGCCTTATAAAAATGGTGGTTTGAAAACTACTATGAAATATAGGTGATAGTTTTAAAAATTTTGATTCATGTAGGCAGTGGTTACAAAACTACCATGATGGTTGTGTAAATGTCGATCTATAATAATCGACAGTTTAATTCATGTTTTAAAGATACATAAAATAACTATATAGATCAATCAAATATGACATGTGGACCATTTTATAATACAAAGGGATCTTAAAGTATGTGGTAGGGTATCAGTGTTAGGCCACTAAAATTTGAAGTTAGCCTTGGAAGAGCATTATAGAGTTATCTCAATCACCCAAGGTAGAGCAATCAGAGTTCAAAAAAGTTGGGAGAGAAGAGTCCAACTCTAGAGAAAAGCTAAGCTAAAAGGGAGCTTAAAGAATCTTAGGGAGTGAAAGAGTAAACCTAAAGGCTTGTTAAATGATGTATGCTCATTTTTAACCTATTAATTAGAATGAGGGAGTATTTTTCATTATATAGGGGAAGGGAAAGTATGAGGTGTGTGTGTAATCTTTATAACAAAACTAAACATCAATAATAAGAGTATTTATTTCCATTATGAGTCTTGTCTAATTAAGATAATGAGAGTAATGGAGAATCATTAGGGAGTAATCCATCCATTCACTTGGCCCCCTCATAACCTTTTACACCACCAATCTATATATGAAATATATCTAAAGATAGTACAATAATCTACACCATGTGATGCCATTATTTTAAATGGACTTAATGAATACACTAAAACCCACCATACACCTATACATGATCTCACTGAAGATAAGATTTAAATTTAGGAGAAGGATTTTTATAACTTAGATTTATAATGAACCTCAAGATATGGGTGTGATCCCATCAAAAATTAAATAGGGATCTTTTGGACATTTTGGGGAGTCACTTTTTCATCATATTCTAAATGGGATTTATTATTTCCCAAACTCTATCATATTTACTTTCTTTACTCACAGATGTGGCACTAGTATGCTATAATATATCTTTACCATCATGATGTTGATCCTCAAAATCTAAGATTTTCATATATTCCATTAGCTCCCTTTCATAAACCATACCATTTTAAATTTCACTATTCACATTCTTTCTTAATCTCATCCCCACCTTCTTCAAGGTCATTCATTTTGATTCCTATTCATTTTCTCCCAACTCATGTTAGGATAATACTCTTGCATTACTATTATAACTAAATATCATTTTTATCTCATTCCTTGTAGGAAGCTATACTAAATTCATTTTCTTATATTTTTCACCATATCAACTCATCCCTCCCTTACCACACTTGCCCCATGATTCATTAGTATGTCAAAGATAATAAGTCCCTTCATTAAAGACAAAATTATATTTTGGATTATGATAACACATTCAGATCCTATGCTCACAACTATTATCATTTTTTTGAATGGGAAAAATGTAGGTTTATTACTTCTATGTGGTATGAGATTATTAACACCCTCCATAACTCCCCTAAGTCTTTTCGACATAATCTCCTCCAAATAAAGTGTCTTCTAATGTATTTTGATTTTTAATTTTGGGTATCACATGGGAGTTTTATTTAATATATTTAAGATCATCCCACTATTTAAGCCTCATTATCTCCTTCCTCAGATATCTTGTTTTTATGAGGATAAATGAGGATATATCAATTGCACAATTATGCACTAGTAATACTACATATTGTGAAGGGTTTTAGGAAAAATTATCAAATATCAATTAGATTTGAATTATTTTCCTTTGTATTAATAATTTAATGAGGTTATGTGTTATGGTTCCCCCTATACTGATATCAACACACTATACACCCCATTCACAACTCACAAAATGATTCTAAAAGAATAATTAAAAGACCGTATCCATTTAGCATACTTTTTAAAATAATTATTACATGTCATTAGACACAAATATTTCAAATCACTTGGATCGTGGTCACTTTGAGTAAGGGCATTGGTTTGATGGAGTTATATATGCACTCATGGAACCACATGATCACTCCTATGCACCATTACCATAATTTCATTAACACAGACATTACACACATATATAAAATATGCAAGATAAAGTCTTTGAAAATGTATTCACATCATATGTGTGGGTATCCACAACTGATAAAATTAAAATACATGGTAGTGCCTATTAAATAGGAAAGATAGGTTATTTCATGCAATAAATTATTTTTGTATAAACACCCTATAAAATAGGAGTATCTATTATTAATTTGAACTCAAAAAATATGTGCACAAAATAGAATAACATCTCCAACAATAAAACAAATGATTACCAAATCAAGATTATATGATTTACTCCAACACCCTCCCTAATGTGTAGAATAGGAAGTGAGAAAAGAGAAATCAAAGAGACCAGATGGGTCTTGACAACTAGCCCTAATTAAGTATCCATGTACAAATCATAATGAAATACAAAGTGTCCCTATGGTAACCAATCCATCTTACCAAAATACATGTATGTTGATTCATTGTAATTGCCAAGTCAAATAAGAATTGGTACTTTGTATGAGGCTAACTTTGTGAAAACATTGGTGTCAAAACACTAGGGAAAAAGAGTCACCACGGAGGAAATGTATCACCACAAGGTACCCAAAAACTAGTAATAACAACTAAAGTTGAGAGAGAAAAACATATTTTGCAAGGCATCCCAAGAAAGTAAATGGATCAATACTCAAACATAATGTTGAAGAAGGTGCATTGGATGGAATGATGACCATAAAATACAAATGCTCTTTGTGGAATTAAAAGTCTCAATGTAACTTAAATCTACATGATTGATCTAGATCCATTACTCGATCACAAAAAAATAACTGACATTGGAATTCACCAGAATAACTTTTATGAAAGGAGACTATCAAAGGTATTGATAGTGACATTGGAATTTACCAACATAACTCTTATGAAAGGAGACTATCAAAGGTATTGATAGTGAAAAAAATTTCACCAACTAAATTCAATCTAATGCTAGGATATGCAGTGTACCAAGGGTTATCAAGGAACAAGACATTAGAGGAAGTAAGATTTACACCATACCCCACATAGTGTTGACTAGGTGGAGTGACACAAAAAAGTAAGTATGAGTGGATTGAAACTACTACTCAAACACTGACAAGATGACACTGTATTCATGAAAATAGATACTCTTCATAAGGAGATCAAAATCCAAAAAAATATGAAGGAGCCTATTAACTATAACAAAGTGTCATATATACATATCAAATATATCTCAATAAAATGGCCCTGGTGGTGATGAGAAATTTAAACAATTAAAAGAGTGAAAAGGTGATGATAATCGAGAACACAAACACATGAAGGTAGACAAGGATAAATCAACAAACCCCCAATGGAACTTTATAATTTGGTGCAAGTACATAAATAATCCCAAAATAAAAAAAAATAGATGACATAAGAAATCTAAAATGCTATCAATCTGTAGATGATGCCATAAAAAACAAGAGAGTTGCTCTTAAAATAAGGAAACAATGTGCAGACAAGGAAGCTGGACAATGGAAGAACCATACTGGTAGAATCCTCACAAATAATGTTGATGCCACCATCAGTGATCTAAAATCCATCCTAAATGAATACAGATTGTGAAATATGTATGTTAGGGTGATTACATCTAACAATTATAGTCTCAGTTTACTCAAGCTTGAGTTAAAGGTCCAACATAACTCATTGTGCTTAACATCCTCATGAAGAGGGGAACATATGAAAATAGGATCTCTATCATCAAAGAATCCTATCAAAGATAAAACACCTACTGAATAACCAATTCCATGCTAAAAAATTCACATAACAAGTTGGATAGGGGTAGTAATGCCCTATAGATGATTCTCAATGTCCACAATTCTAGTAGTGTGACTAATGGGTTGAAGCATTTGAGAGCTAATAAGGTGGTATGATTCTAAAAAGAGACATACATGTGTGCAAGAATAAATAGATTGGGATATATAGAGTGTGTAGTGATATTAGGCCTAGAAGCATCAATTTCAACAATAAGAGCAATGTGCAACCAAAAAACACAAGTGGCTCAAAAACGTACTCAAGAATGTAGGATGTTAGGCTCTGCTGAAAATGCATCCATGAGAAAAATAAGCAACAAAAAAAGTATAATGTACACTCAAAAAAGATGTCAAACTCTACTAATAATGTGTCCATGAGTATAATCATACAAAAATAAATTAATTTTTTTATGAGGGGGTCTGACTGTCTATCAGATCAAATCTCATCCTCTGATCTTCGACACATGAGAGTGAATATAGAAGTGAGGACAAAATGACAAATAATGTCATGTGATAAGCACAATAAATAATCCCTCCCTTATGAATTAAATAAATTCCATTATAAAGGTTACAAATTCCCCTTCCTCCAATAATATTTTCTCCACTTAAATATAAATTCTTTTGTTAAAACAAAAGAGTTTGACACCAAGTTTAAGAATTATCAAAACAACTAATAGCCACCATGGTTAGCACCGTTTTTCCAAAAAATGCATGAAATACCTTTTATTTATAATATTGTGTTCTTGATAAAAGACCATTGAAACATCATATACCATTGAATAAAATATGTAGGTGGACTAGCAAAAGGACAACCAATTATATACAATAAACTCAATGGTGAGGGAGGATAATGCACATGGTTTAAGCAAGATGTGGAACAACGTGTAATCTAGAGAAGATATATTATATACAATTGGTAGAGGGACATCTAGTTCTATACAATGAAGTGTCTTCAATAAAGACTTCCATATTATTTATCATGTAAAAATTTACTCTTCTATCTATTATCGAGGAATATGGTCATAAATATTCCAAAATATTTTGTTTTATCATAGACAATAGGAAGGATTTTGATTTAGTTCAAAGTCATTTTATTTTCAAGAGGTTATGAGTTATTATTATTTGAGATACCTTTGGTGTTGCAATCATAAGACTCTATGAGACATTTATTTCTCAAATTCTAGATCCTAATGGGTTATTAAATATTATCTTGAGTATTAGTTGTGTCAAACATTGTTGTCCAATCTCAATGACTCAATAATTAGGGGTTATATTGATTATATTAATGAATTTATTTGACAACAAGCCCATGTGGATAATTTTTATGCATGACACCATGTTTTGATCTCCATTTTTCATTTTTCTAATGATGTGCTACTTTGCTCTCACTCTCTTGATGGATTATAAAGAGGGTTGGATGATCTTTCTTGCTTGTGTGACCTTTTTTAGCTTGTGGTCAATTCTAATAAAAATAAGGTCATGATTTTAATTTTACCAAGGAAAATATTTATATATTTCAATTCTCTTATATGGTAGAGATCACAAAAATTTAAATACCTACTTGGGATTAAGTTTGTTATTTAATACATTCATGTGAAACTTGCTTCTCAATCATTTTTTTGTAAGGGATATGTTTAAATCTCTATTTTGGAGCATCCATTATTACAAAAAATCAATTGAAATATGTGCCTCATTTATTTTTTATCAAATCCACAATTTCATATTCATCAATCTTTTTTGGACCCACCACAGGGACTGATTCCCATTAAAATGGTTTAAATAATCATCTTAGTGTATATTTTATTCAAAAGAATAATTGTAAAATGCATTGTTTAGGTTGAATTTTATGTTTAAGTCCTTCACCCCAAAAAAATATTCAAGATAATTTTATATCTCCAAATACTCAAGTATTTAGTGGATTCAAATTTCAGTAAAAAGAAATACACTTATTTGTATCTTTGTTCTTCAGAGAGGATTGCCTTCTTAGACCTCAGTAGGCATCAACAATGGTTGTATTTTAAGCTTATTTTTTATTTAGTATGTTGGTATCTAAATTTATCATATTTAAACATTTAGATATTATTTGGATGCGCTCCTAAAAAATCTCCCTAAAAAATGTGCTGAATAAATCAATCAAGAAAAATATTTACAAACAATACATTTGAGTTGCGTTGACCTATCCTCATTAGACTCTGAATGCCAAGATGGATTTATATGAAAACCATTTTTCTTTGATCATGAGTGGTATCATTATCTAACATAATGACATTTTATGTCATTAGTTACATGAATTACATATCTATCTGGGTAGTTGAGGGTTTGCTCCCACTAGTTATGGGTGAAGTTGAATTATTGTATCCCTCTTAGAGGCATGACATAAATTTAAGGGTTTTAGATAATTTTTTAAATCCAAATAAAAGGTTTGAATGTTTTATTTTTGAGTTTATCACCCTCAAATTAAATCCATTATAGATATAATCTAGAGCTACTAGGTCAATTACAATCTCTTTTCAACTTATTTCAAATATTCACTTTATTAAACATCGTATGGATATTTTTTGGATGTATATCTATAATATGGTGAGGACATGTTGGTTATACAACATATTAATATACATGTGTCTACATGGATTCCCAATCTTATTTCTCACATATAAGATACAATACTTATACATATTCTTGTGTTGGGAAGTTCTTAGTTATTCTAATTGCCATCATGATTAATGGTCATAGATTCATATAATTCATGTGATTCATGTTGTAATTATTTTTAATTCCCTATCCTCTCTTTTCCTAATAGAATATTGTACCCTTCCATGGATTTAATCACCAATACCATGATGAGGTCCACTAAGGTGATAAGGATTTTAATATTCTATGTGGAGCATGTAGAACCCCCAACTTGCCTATATATTTAAATATGAATACATGCTACTAACATGAAATAAAAATACCATTTGATTCCCTATTATGTGTTTTATCTTTTAGGTGTTTATTGATAAAAAAATACAAAATTTAAGCACTAGGGAGATATACCATTCAACAATGTGAAACAATACTTTTATATTTATACTAGTGGCTAAAAAATATGTAAACAGACAAATTAAAACTACTAATTTTTATAGTTGAACTTGAAGAGAGATAAAATGGAATGATCACACCTTGTTATTTTATATATATTTTTAGTGTGGATATAGATTTTCTAGGTATATATTTGACTCTATGTAAAATTTTGGCCTCTAAACATGTTAGGATGGGATCAATGCCTATACTGATCTTTTCCTACTCAAAATGATTGATCTACTGGTTTAACCATCATATATGTCCTATTGTGTCGATCATGTCCTATGTTGACTTTTAGATTTTAAATTATTTTCTACCAGTGTACCTCTATATGTCATACCTTCCTCTACATATGCTTCATTGATCTAATGGGTAGAAATGGAAAAATAATGCATACTTCCTTATTTGACCTAACTTACCTTCAACTCACAAAAAAAAAATTATGTGTTGGTAAAACACTATGGGAGTTGCATCTATGTATCACACATGTTGGAGTTAAAACTCAATGTAGTTTTGTGTAGTTTAAATTCAATATCAAACAATAGTTTTGGGCCTCTTCTTCCTAGATGTGAAGATGCAATTATATGCAATATGCCTAAAACTTATTTGGATACAAGATTTTGATGCATAAAAATGAATCCATCTTAATTTTAGTGAAATATATGGCAAGGGTTGACACTAACTTAAATTATGGAGCATAATAATGGATACTTTATTCTTTTCTCTTAGTTTTCTCTCCCACTCATGTATGGAGAATGAATTTGATTAACTTGGTATAAATAAGATGCTTTAGGACATAATTCACTCTTAGATCAACTTAGGAAATAGTAAGAAGTGAAAATTAAGGCATATGAAGTGAAACCAAAGGAAAAGGGACTCACAAAATGATGGAGGACATGATCGATGGGCTCATCAACCTTGTCCAGGGCAAGATCGACAAGATCAACATTCTCATCCCAAGAAAAAATATAGTGCAATGTTTGAGTAGTAATAAGGGAATATGTTAAAATAAGCTCAAGTATAAGGACCAATAAATTTAGAGAAGTATTAGATGAATTTGAAGTCTTATGACCAAATGAGGCATATTTTAGGGTAAGATAAGTCTTATAAACAAAGAAATTATACACAAGTGTGGTAAGCATGACAAAACATGGGAAAGACACTACATAAAAGGCTCTTGTACCAATATTACGTGTCTAAATAATGCCCCTAATTTTATGTGTGTATGTGATTGAATGTATGAATTCATTAAATTATATAAAGATAAATAATTAAAGTAAAAATCATCACCTACTTAGGGAAGATTTAAAAGATTAAATAATTTTCAAGATAGGTTTCATCCACAATGAATATTTTGACACACCTAAAAATAATTATCAATTGGAAAAATTAATTAACATTGTATTAATAAACTATAACTTTGAAGTTTGAATTTTAAAAGAGAACATGGATGAGTACAATTGCTTTGTATTGGACCAAATGCTACCACAATGTGAAAATAATTATCCTATTTTGATTATTCTAATTAAAAACTTTTATAATAAATGCCAAATCATAACCAACACTTTTCTTAGAGTTTTTTGAACCCAATTTATTTCTTGATCAAGGAAGTAGACAAATTTTATCTTTAGAGAGTTTCTACTATTGCTTAACAATCCTCGTACCATGGTAAATGAAAATGCTCATCTAAGGAACTACTAATAAATTTTGAAAATACCTTGATATATGCCATCTTTTTGAGGTGAGGAATTAAATAAATCATGATTGCAATCACTCATCACAAAATAAATGCAATTAAAAGAACCATGTGTAATAAGATTGAAAATATCTAATAATAATTTGATATTTACATATAACACATGTAACTATTGTAAAATATTGCATGTAAAGCTTCATAGTAAGCTATATAGGCAACTATTCATGCCCCAAATGTTGTATATACGTGTCAAATGGCATATTGAAAATAACACCATTCAAGTTTCAACACAAGGGTTCAATACTCCTTATGTAAAATCAAGAAATAACAACTAGCATGCCCCAATTACAAGAAATATGCCCCTCATAGGGCTAGACATGGAAATGAGAAATACACAAGTAATATACTACCATAGATTCATGGTAAGTACCATTTAAACATAGGTACCAAAAAATTATATCACAATATACATGCATGATATAGATCATGTCAGGAAACATAGTATAATAAGAGGCATGATAAACATCATGTCAAAAAACATGGGATATAGTTATCAATGATGCACATGTTAGTACCACACATGTAAATGAGATAAAAAACAAGTACAAGACTCAAAATACCATACAATAAGAGGATCATCTATGTACAAGGACACACAAGCATACACATGCACACACAAACAATAACTCATACATAATACTTAATGCAACCAATCCATGCTGATATCCATATAACATACAAGATCTATGTACTATCAGGATATATATAGTCTATGTAAAGCTACTCAATATGATAAATGAATAGTAGCAAAAAATATCAGCATGTTAATCCACTGCATGAACATACCCCTAATGCAAGTATCTTGACAATGTGATCATGCCCCCTAGGGTGTTGACCATGTAACCACAAGACATCTGAATGATCTAGTATCATATGTAACCTACATATATACATAAAAACCACTCAAATCAATACCATAAGGATAACATGTGTATATATTTGAAAACCTCTAATAAAGGTAGATATGTAACCAACATGAAGAAATATTATTTATTTATTTTGAAAATTTATAGAAGAAGATATATGAAGAGGGCATGAGAAGAAGAGAACAAGGCTCACATAATTTAAAATAGAATAACAAGGGCACAAAAAAGAGGAATAAGTTGAGACGTGTTCTAGGAAACCTAAAAATTCCCTCAGAATTCAATACATGTTAGGATAGGAGGTCTTGATAAAATGATGTCATCATTGGGAAGTTAATGCAAGTGCTCAAAATAAGACAATCATTCAAATGGACTAGGATAAAGTAATATAACAAATAACATAAACCAAGTGGATAGAAGAATGCCAAATCAATAAAAGGAAAGTTCTAATGTGACAAGTCTGGAAGATAGAAGAATACAAACAAACTCTAGGGAGGGAAGCATATGGAATGCATGCCATACAAAAGAAAGAAGATATCTATAGTATGAAGGATAAATTACAATAAAGATGTATCAATGAATCTCAAAACATTGGTTGGTAGGGCTAACCAATAATTTGGTCTATATCATCAAATTTATGAAAATAGGAATTTTATATGTCACTAAATGTATTTGAAAAACAATAACAAGATGTGAATTAAATAATCTCTCTAGGTCACAAATCAATTATAATATGTAGATGAGTAGGTGTTGTATGTCTTGGAGGTGAAATTTTAGGAAATATAAATTTAGGAGATTTTATACTATATGGAGATATTTTAGTCTAAAATATAATAGGCACCATATATGATGGTGATGGTATATATACATGAATCACATGAGGATAAATTATTTTCTCCTTTTGGGGTTGATGAACAACTAAATAGTTTATTTAGTATAATTGTTTACTCAGATCAAAATTTACATTACAATTTATAGATAAAAGGTGAACATTTGTGAGAAATCTCTAGATAAAAATTAAAACCTTCATAGTTAATCTAGAAATTGCAAAGCAAAGCTTCAAATCTCTTTTGATTGTAAATTTTGAATATGAATTTATTTTTAACAAGAACAACTATTCTCTTTCAGGAGAATTTTTCATAGAAGCTTTCTATTAATAATTTCTTAAAATTCAACTCAATTTTCAATCTCCACCACAAAACCATTCATATACTAACACGAATTATAGTCTTCCTACAAGACTACTCTCCATGCTTCATTCTTTCTATTACTTTTGTGCTTTGAAACCACAATCCTTCTATAATTTATAAATAAACAAGCTTTTGATTAATTTACACTTGTATTTAATCTATTCACCTATAAAAATATCAACTTCTATCTTAAATATTAAACAAATACAATTTTATGACAATATTCTCCTCAATTCTCATTTAGAAGCTATTGCAAATTTCTTCCTGGAAGCTTTTTACGTCCCTTTTGGCTTTCCACATTTTATTTCAACAATTTCTTCAATTTATAATAAAAATAAATTCCCTTTAGGCATTGGAATAGAATAAATAAATTATTCAACAAGATGTCTTGCCTTAACTTCAATTGACCACTTCAAATTCTTTGCATGTATTCAATAGTTTAAAGAATTAGTCTGATCATGAAAATTGCATGCCATATTTCAAGAGGAGGAATTTAATTCCAACCATGCAAATTCCCATGCCAATTTTTAAGAAGGAGAATTATTTTATTAAATAAGTGTAATTCCATTTCTCTTAAATAAATAAATTGCATGCAAACTCTAATAATTAATTCCTCAACCATAAATTTGTGAAAATAGTGCTTTTAGGAGAATATGGAGATAAATAAATTAATAATTGAATTTAATTTACTACCACTTGAACTTACAACTTCCCATTCACTGGTTGTACCTCTTATTTAAAGAATTAAATATAATTCCACTTGCAACAACAACTGTATCTCCTTGTTTTCTCCTAAAAGTGAAATATTTATTTATCATTCATAAAATAACATCCAAAAGCATTCTACAGAAGCTCCAAATATTATCTTTTTAAACTCTCTTCATGGCCGATGAATTTTCATAAAATGTCAAGTTGAAGCATATATGTTCTCCCTATTATTATATTGACCTATCTAAACAAAGATGATAAAATAACAAACAATATTTATCTAGAATTCTATTTTTAATGACTTAATTATCCACTCTGGACACCTAGACTCTCTAAAATACTTCTAGAATTTACTACAATTCTTCACAATTAAAATAATATAACTAGTAATTAAATTGGCAATATGAGCCAATTTTAATTATTAAAATGTTTTTATTTTCAACTAAAATAAATGAAATCAAATAAAACTATTTGTTTCATCAATCTTCATTTTACTTCTTTGAGTCTAGATGCTCCTGCATCAGGGGTGCACTAATTGGGTGCACATGTGATTTTTGAGGTAAGACAGGTCTTCGATAAAGTGTGCCACAAATAGTATGTACTTATCTAATGTATACTAACTTAACATAACTATGTAAATTGAAGGGTATCACTCTCACTTTATTAAGCCAATGGCATCCAAATAATATATTATATGATCTTGCATCTGGTATAACATAAAACCAAACTAGAGTGGTTTGGAGACCAATTGTAACTAGAAGGGTAATACCTACATGTTTGAAAATAATATATTAATAATACCATATTCATACCAAGTAAATCTATATCATTCTATCCCTTACTATATAAAAATGACATAAAAATAAGGTTTTTGTTAGAATCATTGTCAATCATAATATCATGTGTGATAGAAAAATGATAATAATAAAAAGTATGTATGTATATAGGAAAATTATTTGATGTATCATTGGGTATATTATGTTATTAAAATTAAATGGAAGGCACATGCCTTTTAGAACTTGAAACCATGCCAATGTAAAATGGTGGAGTTATGTATAGATGTTGCCATATGCACATTGTTTGTTTAGGAGCATTGTGATTTGGTAGCATATTACTATAGATTTGTCTATATTGATTAGGATGAAAAATAGATTCATTCAACAAAGAATTTTTCCCATCAATTATAATAGTGTTTTTATCAATTAGGTCATCGATCTTATGTCACAATTTGAAACATCTATTAGTCCCATGTTCTAAAGCTCTACGATACTCACAAAATTGATTAGGATCATAATTATTAAGAAATGATTTGGTTCTATACATTTAGAAAGGTTCTAGTAAGGAAATCACATTACAATCAAGTAATGTTTTTAATATCACATGGGTGGGTCCATTAATTTTTTAAATTATCAATTTTGCCTAGAAGAAGGAAAGGTAAGATTATCACTTGGTTGTGAAACTACATTGACCATCTTAGCCTCATTGTTAACTTAAAAATTAGGCACATAATTAGTCTTAGGTTTAAAGTTATTTTACCTTTATATTTAAATATAATGGACATAGAATCAATATTTGTTTACATTGACATATTAACATTCATAAGATTAACTTAAATGTTGCATAGGGCATGAAAAAATTCATGAAATGAGCCATATGTGTAAAACATGACTTTGACCTTGAACACATTGATCAAACTATTAGATAATAAAAATCACTATCATGAAGTTGATGTGACATTTTAGTAAACATGGTTTTAAACTTAGGCACATATTTAGCAATGTGTTCATTGGGTTCATGTTTGACTTGACTAATTTGATAAAATGGAACCTTCTGAGTAGTGTTTATCAAAAAATACACTAATAAAAAGTCAATAAAATCATGTAGTATATATATATATATGTATCCCATAGGTAAGTAATAAAACCAATCTACAGCATATCATGTGGGACTAGTAGGAAATAGCTTCATTCTAAGCAATTGATCATGTTGGGAACCAATAAAAGATACAAATAAATATTTGATACATTTAGATGGATCCCTATTTCCACTAAATGTTCTAAACTTTGGCACTTGGAATAATGGAGGCAAGGGGTGAGAAAAATCTTCATGATCCATATGGTTTTGTAATATATCATAAGATGAAATCACATGGCCAGGTTTGCTTGTTTCTTGAGACAATTATAAAATTTGCATCATTATGTCACTAACTTGTATTTTTAGATTGATAGATTTACTATTAAGTGTAAGATCAACATGTGTATGTAAAGGTGTCTTCAAATAATTAACATTAGTATGCAAGGTATGATAACTATTATGACTATGTCTAAGACCAAGATATTCATATGAATTTTTTGAGGCACATTGGTATTTGGATTGGTAGGGGGGATAATAAAATTATTATGAATAGAAGTATCAACCTAAAGGGGTATAGAACATTAGGTCAATCCATAGGTGGAGAAAAATATCATGAGGGGTACTACCTCACAACCTAATGTAGAATGGGTAGATCCATCCAATGGAGGTTACTTAGGCAAATGATCCTTATTCTTAATTTATGTATTGTAAGCTTTGGTAAGCATGAATATCATAACATCAAGTTCCTTAGGGTTGTTGATAGTAAAATTATGAAATTGTTATTCATTTGTTTTTTTTAATTTGGAACATATATAGGCTCAGGAGGAGTACCATCACAAGCACATTCATTATCCTTACTAGAATCATCATAATAATTAATTGGCATGCCCAAAAATTTCACCCGAACACTATATAAAAACATTTATTTTATATGATGAGTTAATAATGAAAGAAACATCATATACATGGTTACCCATCATCTATAACCAGTGACATAATATTTATAATTACAACAAACCTACTAAACCATTTCTAACTATAATTATATAATCTGTGACACCCATTAATTATCCTAACACATGTAATAAATGAAGATACCTTTTAAAAACTTAACTAGAATCATTCACAAGAAAGAGAAAGAATCATATCACTCAATTTAACCCTATACCTAATTCATTTACTAATTTAATACACATCAGAGAGAATGGTAAGAATGAACTTGTTTAAATATTATTCACTTTCATCCAACACATCTAAATATATTGCTTATAACATAAAGACTTAAGATCATTACAATCTTATAAAACCCAAACATATTATCAATGTCATATCATTTCCATTGTTCAAGAGAGAGTGCAAAGACATCAAATAATTTTTACAACTTTGTTTTCATTCATAAATTAACATTGATAACATAATAATTGCAACCAAATAATACATCATAATCCCAATACACACAATAAGAATACATGTTAAAATGGGTCTTAATTTTATTGAAAAATAGTATACATGAGGGGAAACTTAAAATATTTAATACTTTTCATTCATAAATAAGTAGGAATTCACCCTAAACAGTCTACATGTATTCTTCTCACAACCTATTTATACTTCATTTACATTTATTCATTCTCAAATGAACATGATACAAAGTGACCAAGAGTTATAAGATAATATATAATATTTGTTTCAAAGGTACTCAAGATAAAATTTACTTACATAATGCATCTCTAGAAAATCCCATGAGTCTTTGATCATACATGAGGACAAATAGGGAAACAAACCCTAAAGACCCTTTCCCTATTTTATGCTTAATTTGATGAGTTACCTACACACACACACACACACACACACACACACACACACACACACACACACACACACACACACACACACACACACACACACACACACACACACACACACACACACACACACACACACACACACACACACACACACACACACACACACACACACACACACACACACACACACACACACACACACACACACACAATGAATCAAGGTCTGATGTAGTTATGCAATTTACTAGCCTAACACACTTGCACACAAGTCTATAAGGATATATCCAAACATCAATATATCATAACATAAATCAGGTATTTGAATTTGACAAATAAGGCATTACCTACTTGACTTAATCTTGTTACATTCCTCTTAACTCATTATTCATATAAAAATAATCTCTTAATACTTACACTAAGGTTTACATTATTATTTCAAGTTCCCTAAGGATTGGCTTAAGGGTCAAAACCATGGTTATTATAAAATGACAAGATTTAACCATTAGTTTTTAATTCTTGTGCCCCCTCCCAAAGCTGCCTACATATCAACTTATCATGCATCTACACAGATAGAATCAAGGTTGGATGTAGTTCAGCCCAAAGGTTAGCGTTAGTCTTTATTGTAAATGTAGTCAACCTTTCATACACAATCTCACATGTTATCTCTCACAGTTACCCACACAAGGCAAGATTCACAATCATTAATTGACCTATTCATAGTTAGCTTACCACAATAGAAACAAACACAATTTTATGACCTATATAATTGACACCAATTTACATGAACCAAACACACATGTACGATGTCCAACATAGACTTTTAAGACTAAGCAACAACAAATGTGGTTCACACTTAAAATTTTTTGTGGAATAAAAAAACATTTTAAGCCAAACAAATTGAACATTTTTATTTTAATATAGTAAAACAAATTTCTAATTTCTAATTAATTATAAAAAATGATAAATAATTATTTTTATGATTTCAAAAACTTTTCTATACTTAAAAAAGTGTAGAAGAACCACCCAAAAATTTTAGTTATGAAAAACACATTAAATAATTCACGAAATAAACAACTACTTTAATTAACATTTTGTACAATATTTTTAAGCTAACAAAACACAAACAAAGATACCATCTAATTAATTCATAGAGTGGACAATAAATTAAATTGGAAATTAAAAAGTGTTTTCTAATATAGTGAAAATGTGAATTAAGCATTAGGATTTTTTTTTTTGAAAGCACGCTTAAATTCACTTTACATTTTGAATGACTTTTGTAAGCTATAATACTCTAAAAAAATTGATTTGACAAAGTGAGTTTGAATCTTAGCCAATTCCATTAATAAACACCAAGGATAAAATTATTTGACTATCAATTCAATAATTTTAAGTCATTATGAATATAGTTTAGTTCCCATATTAAACTAATTTCATCAATAAGAATTTTATTTTACTCAACTTCCAAACAAGTTTTGTTGGGTTATTTAATGTAAAGATAATGCATTTAATAATTTAATTTCATTTTCAACTAGGAGTCTTGTCTAGATGACTATCTGGGTTCCTTAACCATGAAAAATTGGAAAAACACTCAAAGCTTAAATTTATCTAATGTCAACTAGTTTAGGACTGTTGTAGGCAAAAATGTCTATTCTTTCAAAGTACAAAAGTTTTATTATAAACAATTTTTAAAACAAGAATTTGATCAATAAAATAAAATTAAAAAATAAAATAGAACTGAATTAAAAATTATCAATTGCTTTTATTATATAAAAGCAATGATATAGTCAATGTGAAATTATATTTTAAGTCACTTTAATAAAGTAAAATGTCAACTTAAAATTTTATTTTCACTTAAATAAAAATTATAACTAAAATTATATTTTGAACTCACTTTTTTTTATTGATGCTCAATAATTAATGGGTCTCAGGCCCTTAAACCATATAAAGCTTATGACAAAAAGGGGGTCTGGCTTAACATTAAAGAATGTTAAGTCAAATTTGACCAATCAAAAACTAGATAGAATTTTTTTCAAGAGAACCACAGAATAAAAAGAAATCCTAGATTGATGGTCTTATCATCAAGGCCTATATCCAACCTATTACCAAAAAAAAAAATATTTAATTTCAACAAATTCAAACTGAATATCCAATTTTACTTTTCTCCTCCTTAGATTTACCAAGTGAACTATTATTCCTCAAAGGAGAGCTCAAAGTCACACACCCTTTTTTTATTAATTATAAATACCTTCCATTCTTCATCCTTAACCAAACCACCATTTCTTATCTTGGGTTTGTCTTTAGATAATTCACTCATATTGATAAAATTACTAAAAAAAATAGAAAACTCAGGATTTAGAGAAGGGCTTACCACATTAATTTATTTATCCATATTCTTATCTAGAATAATTTTTGAATATGATCTTAGTGAATGATCCTTCTCATCAAGTGAAAAAATAACAATATGCTCTATTTTATCCTCTTTTCCCCAAGAAGATTCAAGTTTCTACTTGGATTTCTTGTAGGAAACTAAAAGATGACCAATATGAAAGTAATTCCTACACCCAAAAGGAATACCCTCAAAATCAAGGGTTTGAGACCAAAATCTATCTTTCACTTTTATCTCAATCCTATCAAGAAGACCTTGAGAGATATCTAAACACACCAAAATCCTAGCAAAAGTAGTATGGGAAAATTTCAATGAAGAGGCATCAACTTCCAACATTTATCCCATTGTAGATCCAATAGCATAAATATTGGATTTAATCCAAAATTGAAATGGCAAATATGACAGTCTCACTGAGAGAGGCCGTAAAGAAATATTTTTGACTAGTGGATTAAAATCTAGAGTCTAGGGTTTTATAAGTAGAAGGTGATTTTCAAAACTCCATTTTTTAGTCATAAATATTTTATCATAGTTAGCTCAAAAATAAAAAGTTACAATAAAAAAAACTTTGGCACAAAGATAGATCTCTAACATGCCTTCCATCAAAGGTTGCCATCAAATTAAAATCCACTGGTATAGAATGGAACGAGAAGGCCAAAATCTATCAAAATGATAGACCAAACCTCTATCTACAAACCATTCTTCTCCTTCCAAAATCTCTTCCAGTGCTTTGCTTTCAAAATTGATAGTAACAATTTTTTTTAGAAAATACCCTGGCTGAAAAACATGTTCCTTCAATTGATCAATATTGACAAATGCAAAGAAGCCCTAGCTTCTTTAGTCAACCTAGCTAGAATTGACTATTGGTCACCTGAAGATTCCACAAACTCTAGATTCTACCAAAGACTTGAAAGATTTTAAAATTTTAGCTAGGAAATGGTTCTGAGGTAGTAATGATGTCCTAAAACCCTTACCCTCTATTGATGGCTCCAATTTTTACTCATTTTCTACCCAATCCCTATATCTAAGCCCTCAACATGCTTGAATGACATCCCCTTCATAGTAGTTCATTTTATTGGCATGGTTTTGAAAATCCTTCAGGCATACGAGGAATTTTAGCCAAATCTTACAATTGTTAGATTTTTGATCAAAAATTAATAAGTCACATCTCAAAAATAACTTAAACCATAAACTCACTTATTTTTTGAAATTCCTTCTCTCACTCCCTTTCCTACTCATGGCAGAAACTCCCCTATATCTAGTGATTTTGAGAAGAAGGTTGATGTTATGTGGAAGAATGATGCCATGCAAAAGACTGATGATGTGTGGAAGATTTATTTTGGGTTTGACATCATGTAGAAGACTAATACAGAGTGGACTAATGTTACATAAAAGATGGATGCTACGCGGAACCCTGATTCTATGTGAAAGAATATTAAAAAAGACACATATGATCAAATATGTGGGTATGATTTGATGCATAAGGAAGCCTTGACCATATCTAGAGCTAATATGGTTCCCATGTCTAGTTTGGCCATGTAAGAATTAAATTTTTTGAATTGCATTCTCCTTTCCCTTTCTTGCTCATGGCAGAAGCTCTTATGTATTTGGTGATTTTGGGTAGAAGGTAAATGTTATGTGGAAGATTGACATTGTGTGGAAGACTGATGCTATGTAAAAGACTAAATATAGGTATAAATTTGATTATGTACAATAGTATGACACCATGGAAAAGAATGACACTGTGCAAAAGAAAAGTGATTTTATGTGGAGGAATGTTGCAGAAGATGTGGATGCTAATATCTATGGGTATAATATGACATGGAAGAGAACCTTTACTAGATCTATAACTAAAATTGGTTCCCCTAGATAGGTTGGCCATTCCCCAATTTTCCCCTCTAATGTCTATAGAGGTTTGGACGTCATGGATATGGAAGTTACGGTGGACTCAAAAAGTCTAAAGCATGTATCTTTTATGGAGGTGGTATCCCATAATACAATTTCAAAATAATATCCAAAACCTCTAAAATATACATCTTCTAACCCTATTATGATATTTGAAGAGGATTATAAACAAGTTAATCCAAGAAACACTTCAGGTGATAATTTGGGTGACACTTTAGGCGATAATTTGGGTGACGGTTTCACCCCAATTGGTGGCAAAACTTCCAAGAGCCATAAATTTTGAAGTATAGCTCCGTTTGAATCCCCATTCAAACCATTGGAAAGATAAGAACAGGGATAATGTAATGAGATGGTATATAGCTATGAATATTAGGTTTTGTCCCTTAAAATCCCAATGAAAGTACCTATAATTTTAATTTTAATAGTGCTATCTAAAAATAGAAAGTTTTTAAAAATAATAATTTCTTGAATTATGTGTTATTGTAAATTGTGAAAGTTGAACCACTTAATCTACCTTGATATTAGTGACATTCCACATCCTCCTCCTACCTTTAAAGTATGTATAAAAATATATGTAGCTTGAGAATAAAATTAGACATCTCTTCCCAAAGATAAGCATATGTTTTCTATAATTTTGTCAGCAATAAAACATCTCTTCCTAGAGATAACATTATATGATTGTGTCATTTTGTGTTCTTGAATTATCTTCCTAGAGATAGCAATAAAACTTCACCAAGGTAAGGAACAATATGTTCAAAATTACACTAACATTTTTCATTCTCTATCTATGAGATTGGACATCTAGAAAAGTGAGAAATATAAGACTCTCAAATATCATGGTGGAATACAATGGTATATACAAAGGGAAATGGAACTCTTCAATTTAAAAACCCTCAGTGAGGCATAGTTCATGATAAAGATTGAGTAGAAGTATGGAAGAAAGAATACAAAAAGTCATCCTTCAAAATAGAAAAATGACAAAGAAGGTTAAAAATGAAGCCAAAATTTGAAGCAAAAGGAGTTCCAAAATAAGAAACCCCAGAAGGGGAAGACTGAAAAATGGTGTGATTACCACAAAAATAGAACTCACTCCAAAGAAAAATGTCAAGCCATCACATCCCTATTTTTTGAGTCACAATTCTTGACATCTACTGCTTTACCTCATACACACCCTGAGTCATTATACATGCTGAGTCCAATACCATCGTTGATTCATCATAGACCTATGAGGAATGACTAAATGACAAGGAAAGGTTGTTTCACTCTAAGTTATGGGTGAAATGTAAGCCTCTGCATTTAATTCTTGATAGTGGGAGTCAAAATAATTTAATCTCTACTAATGTTATGAAAATTTTAAATATGTCCATGAAGCCTCACCCAAAACCATACAGTATTAGATGGTTGAGCCCAAGAAGAGACCTCTGTGTCACCCACCAGTGTCTTCTTTCATATGCAATAAAACCTTTCCAAAATAAGGTCTTGTGTGATGTGATCAATCTAGATGTTTATGATGTACTCCTTGGTCAGAAATTCATGTATGATCAATATGGTATCTATGAATCAAGAACCCAAAGGATCACCCTCACTCTTGGAATGTGACGCTATAGGGTACTAGAGGTACCACCTCCCACATCTATCTCCCTGATTAATGCCAAGCAATGTAAGAGATTGGTGGAGAAGAAAAAGCAATTCATTCTCATGGTGGTCAAGCCATAGAGATGCAAGAAGGTTGATGTTGCATCCCTGACTACATAATCAACAAAAAAACATAAGTAGATGGGTCAAATCATAGGAAAATATGATGACTTAGTCAAGTCACCCAAGAGAGTTTCACTTCACTGTCAGGTAAAACATTCTATTGATTTGGTCCCATGATTACCTTTGCCTAACATCCTTGTGTATCATAGATTGGTTTTAGAGAATGATGAAATAAAAAGGTAGATTCAATAATTGATCCAAAAGGGTCACATCAAGCCAATCACTTCACCCTGTGGAAGCCCAGTTATCCTATCACCAAATAAGGATGGAACATGGAGGCTTTGCATTGACTATCGAGTCCTAAATAAAATCACTATGAAGAATCACTACCCCCTCCTTAGGATTGATGACCTTCTGGATCAACTCCATGGTGAAAATTTCTTCACCAAAATTTGTCTCAAATTTGGCTATCACCAAATTCCTATCAATCCCATCGATGTCTAAAAGACTACATTAAAATCTAAGGAGGGGCTCTTCAAATGGTTGGTTATGCCTTTTGGCTTGATTAACACACCTAAAACCTTCATGAGGATGATGGATGACATCCTGTGACCCTTCACCAACTCATTCATGGTTGTTTACCTAGATGACATACTCATCTACAATAGAACATGGGAGTAACATTTGTAACATGTTTGTAAGGTGGTTTAAACTCTTTAGAAGCAAAATTTGTATGCAAATCTTGACAAGTGCACATTCGAGATGAAAATAATTTAGTACCTAGGGTATGTTGTGGATGAGGAAGGGGTCCACATCAACCTAGAGAAGATTTAGGTTATTCAAGAATGGCCTACAACAAGGACTCTCACAAAACTTCATAATTTCTTGGGTCTGACAAATTTTTATCATAGGTTTATTCTTAGATTCTCACATGTTTCTTAGCTAGTAAACCAAGTGAATAAAAGAGGATCTAAAGTTTCATTTTAGTGGGGAAAAATACAACAAATATCAATTAATAATTTGAAAAATAGACTCTGTTCAGCTCCTGTTCTTGCCTTGCCAGACTTGCATCAACCTTTCAAGTTGATGCCAAATGCATCTGAATATGCCATGGGAGCTATCATCATGAAACATGGGCATCCTATTGCATATCATAGTGAAAATTTAAATGATATAGTCAAGAAATACCCAATATATGACAAGGATCTCTATGCCAATAGAAACACTACATCTTGGGGAAAGAGATAGTCATCCACACCAACCACAGACTATTGGAATTCATATAGACATAGAGAAAAATATGAAATGAGAGGCACCAAAAGTGGGCCACATATATAAAATAATTCCATATAATAATGAAACAAAAAAATTTGAGCTTAAATACTATCATAAATTATTTGAGACATCCATTGATTACTACACTCACAATAGTTCTTGATCTGTGCAAACATCAGACCACCACTTGGGGTGCTCTATTTGAAGTATATCCTACCTTTGATGATACATATCAAGAAATTTGAGAAGGTAAACATGTCTCTAATTTATATTTGTAAGATAATGTCATATTTCACATCGGGCACGTCTGTGTTCCAACTATAGAGCAATAGAAGATGATATGGGAAATACATTTCAGCAAGACAATTGGGTACTTTGGTGTAGAGAATACATTCACATTTCTTCAAAAGCACTTATACTGGCCCCATATGTATAAGGATGTGGAAATTTACCTCGAATATTGCACCCCATGTGTGATATCCAAGTTAGAAAATAAGAATCAAAGATTGTACACACCATTGCTAGAATCAACTAGGCCTTGGGAATCTATCTCAATGGATTTTATCTTAAGTTTGCCCACTTCAAAACATGGCAAGGACTATATTTTTATTTTAGTTGATCATTTAAAAAAAATGGATATCATGATTACTTGTAAGAAAATTATGTCTGTTGAAGAAATAACTCAACTATATTTTAGTCATGTATGGCTCCATTTTGGTCTCCCTAAGTCTATTGTTTTAGACAAAGATAATAGGTTGTTGAGTGTCTTATGGTAAACTCTATGGAAAATGATGGATACCAAGCTGATGAAGTCCACAACATTTCATCCATAGACTAATGGTTAGATTGAAGTGGTGAACCACCTGATTATTGACATGCTTTAAATGTATCACTCCAAACATCCATGCACATGGGATGAGGGGCTTATTTTCATACAACATGGATACAATCGAGCCCTGCACAACTCTATCAAGCACAATCCATTCTAAGTATGCTTTAGGTTACAACTCATGGCAACAATTGATGTAGCTATTTCATCCTCCACCATGGAATATAGACCTCATAAGAGATGTAAGGTAGAAAAAACAAAAAAGTTCATTGAATAAATCCAACACATCTAGTAGTAGGTTCATCACATCTTAGAAAAGATGAATTAGAAGTATAAGCAATGCTATGACAAACATAGGGTTACACACCATTTTGATGTAGGTGACAAGGTTTGGTTATGGATTCAAAAGGAATGACTCATAGGCTCACACAATTTTTTTGCCTCTATGATATGGTCCCTACACCATCATCAGACAAGTTATAGAAAATGCTTTTGAGTTAAACCTACCAGCCTACATTGGTCGGCATCTAATATTTAATGTGGAGCTCCTCAAACCATATCATCCACCTATATTTGACACTTTAGTCATACCTAAACAATTGCACATTGATGAGCTTGATTCGTAGAGATTTTCTCTAGTAGAGGAAGATCAGATTGTGGACACCTAGATGAAAACAACAAGAGTGCATTCTTTTCCTCTTTACTAGGTGGTTAAAAGGGGCAAGCTTAGCCACCAAGGTGAGTGGCTCATAGAGAATAAAATCAAGACACAACTGCCACACTTGATGATGAATATTGAAATAATAAGGACCATTTCTTCTCAATGAGATAGGAATGATCTAAGAAACACTTTAGTTGAAACTTTAGGCAACAATTCGAGTGATAGTTCTACCCTAATTGGTGGCAGAACTTCTGAGAGACATAACATTTGAACCATAGCTCTATTTGACTCCCCATTAGAACTATTGGAAAGATAAGAATGAGGAACACATGATGACATAGCACAGAGGTATGATTGATGGGTTTACCCCTAAAAATCTAATATAAGTTCCTATAATTTCAATTTTAAAAGTGTTGTATAAAAATAGAAAGTTTCTAAAAATAATAATTTCTTGAATTTTGTGTTGTTGAAAATCGAGGAAGTTGAACCATTTCATCTCCCTTGAGATTTGTGACCTTATACATCCTCCTCCTACCTTAAAATTATGTATAAAGATAGATATATCTTGAAAAGGAGATCAAACATCTCTTCTCAGAGATAAGCATATATTTTTTGCAATTTTTTGAGCAATAAAATATCTCTTCCCAAAGATAGCATTATATGATTATGTAATTTTGTGTTCTTGAATTATCTTTCAAAAAAAACCTCCAATTTTTTAATTAATGGTATGAGAGTGGTTTTTCTTGAGAGTGTATGATCTTGAGGATGAGGTCAGAGTACAAGAAGCTTAGGTGGAAAACAATAGAGCTCACAGACTATCCATCTATTCACTTCAAATGATCTCAAATGGTGACCAACACTGAGACATCCGATCTATTTAATGAAATGGTGAATGAAGCCCTCCAATGGTATTAAGCATAAATGTTGCAAAATTTCACCCAAATTCTTCAACAAATCTTGATGAGAAATTTTGGATCCTTTTCTGCACTCCCTAGCTCCTCATCCATGGAACATCCTTTCAGTGCCCCAACACCCTTCAAGGTTCAAGTGAATTTTGATATCCCTACATTTGAAGGCAAAATAATTGTTGATGCAGTAAAAAATTGGTTGGATCAATCATATTCCTATTTTTCTGTAGATAAATTCATTGATGGAGAGAAGATCACTTTTGCTCTTTTGAAAGCATCATTGCCCATCAAAAATTGGTGGGAAGTGTAAAAGAAGAGGTTCAGTATGGATGACATTCGCCTTGAGGTGGAACCTACTTGGGATAATTTTATGGAAGTTGTAAAGGAAGAATACTACCCCATTAGAGCATATGATGATCTGTACATACAGTGGTAACAACTTTACCAAGGTAAGGAATAGTTTATTCAAGATTACACTAGCAATTTTCATTCTCTATCTACAAGATTGGGAATTTAAGAAAGTGAAAAATAAGACTCTCAAATATCATGGTAGACTACAAAGGTATATATGGGTGGAAATGGAACTCTTTAATTTGGAAACCCTCAGTGAGGTGTACAAGTTCACAGTGAAGATTGAGCAAAAACATGGAAGAAAGAATATGAAAATTTAGCCTTTGAAATAGAAAAATGAGAAAGAAGGTCAAACATGAGGTCAAAATTTGAAGAAAAAGGAGTTCTAAAATAAGCGACCCTAAAATGGAAAGATTAGGAAATGATGTGATTACCAAAAAATTAGAACTCACTCCAAAGAAGAATGTCGAACCATCAAGTCCTTGCTTTTTGAGTCACAATCTTCAACATCTACTGATCTACCTCATACACACCCTCTAGTCAAAGAGGATGAAGAAGAGATTGTAGATGTTGAGCTTGATACCATCATTACTTAATCACAGACGTATAAGAAAAGGCCAGATGATAAGGAAAAGTTATTTCACTCTAAGTTTTGGGTGAAAGTTAAGCCTTTGCATTTCATTCTTGATAGTGGGAGTCAAAGAATTTAATCTTTGCTAATGTTATGAAAATTCTAAATCTATCCATGAAGCCTCACCCAAAGCCATATAGTACTAGATGGTTGAGCCTAGAGAGATAACTTTGTGTCACCCATCAGTGTCTTCTTTCATATGCAATAAAACCTTTCCAAGATAAGGTCTTGTGTGATGTGATCAATCTAGATGTTTGTGATGTACTCCTTGGTTAGCCATTCATGTATGATCGACATGGAATTTATGAATCAAGAACCCAAAGGATCATGCTCACTCTTAGAATGTGGTGTTATAAGGTACCAGAGGTACCATATCACACATCTATCTCCTTAATTGGTGCCAAACAATATAATAGATTGGTGGAGAAGACAAAGCAATTCATTCTCATGGTGGTCAAGCCATAGAGATCTAAGAAGGCTGATGTTGCAACCCTAACTACATAATCAACATAATAATAGAAGTAGAAGGGTCAAATCATAGAATAATATGGTGACTTATTCAAGTCACCCATGGGAGTTATACTTCACTATCAAGTAAAACATTCTATCGATTTGGTCCTAGAATCACCTTTGCCTAACAACCCTATGTATCATAGATCAGTTCTAAAGAATGATGAGATAAAAAGACAAATTCAAGAATTGATCTAAAATGGTCACATCAGGCCAAAATCTTCATGATGGGTGTCATTATGCCCTTCATTTAATCAACTTTATGTTGATGTCATATTTAACCAGGGTTGTGTCTAAAGTTATATGTAACAAGAAGAATCTTAGTGATTTAGTAATTGATTGTAGGTATTTGTATTTTTATTTTATTTTGGGGTATTTTTAATGTCTTAAGGAATTCTTGGTTAAAAATTTATTGGAATCAAACTATGAATTTTTTTGAAAATAAACACACATTGCAAAAATGAATTTCTGGAAATAAACACATGTTTGCAGAATGAAATAGATTACTGGAAATAAACACATGTTCTCAGAATGAAATAGATTGATGGAAATAACCACATGTTTATAGAATGAAATATAATTCTAGAAATAAACACATGTTTGTATAATGAAATATAATGCTATAAATAAACACACGTTTGCATAATGCTTAGAAATTGATTGCAAAGAAATGAGAATTTAATCTAGAACACTCGCAGGGGAAAATCTACAAGAAATTTTAACTTTAAGGGGTTAGAAGCATTTATAAATTTAACATAACTACCTATTTTATTTTAAGAATAAAATATAAATACTGACCAAAAATTAAGATCCTGGTTCTTGGAGGAGTGGGCCCTTGCTCCGCCTAGAAACATGACTGAACAACTTAATTCTCTTTCAAAATAAAAATGGCTATTTCATTGATAAAATGTTTTGTATTATAAATATGTACTATTCTATCCTTATCCCTATATTCTTCAATTATTTTTCCACACTCTTTTCTAAATTCCCAGGTTTGTATATATATTCTTCTACTTGTAGTGCATTGATTGCTGTAACTGTTTCATGGATACCATGGAACTGAATCATGCCCAAAATAGATACTGAATAAGACGTCACTAGTTGTCTAGTTGTGTGATAAATTTCTTACATCTGCAAGTATAGAAATCAGAATTCTACTTTTGATTTAATGGGATAATTGATTTGATAGATCGCTAGCCATTTGGAATAGATCTTTATCAGTTCCATGTTTAACTGTGAAAGTTCCAGAGCTTATTTGCAGGAGTACTGGAGCCAATTCAGATAATTCTAGAGCTAAATATAGAGTTTTGAAACTAAGTCCAAAAATGTGACTACTTGAAATAGCATGGAGGGGTTTTGGAACTAAGCTGTATTGATTTCAATGCTTTCAAAAATATGTAATCCACTTCATATTTGTTCTTCAACCTGATGATGGCCTATTTTATTACAAAACTTGAATTTTATAAAACACTTGTTAGGAATTATATATCATTTAAATGTTAGAATCACAATCAACAAAAGATGGATAATTACATCCTAACTCATATCAGATCAAAATAAAAGTCATGAAATGCAATCAAACTTAATAGAAAGAGAGAGAGTAAGATGAGGTCATTTATTATACATTTAATGGGCATATCCTAGCCTCATCATTTCCCCCATACTTGTTTATAAGTCCCTTTACAAACATTACTTTTTCAAATTTAGGATTGTATATTTTGCATTCCATTTGATTTCTCAAGTCAAATGGCTGGAACTGAATATCCTAATGCTTTGATTTAGAGGTACTATACCCAGCTCCTAATTCTACTTTTCTTTTCTATTCCACAAATTGAGTGGGATTTTGAAGTTATCTATTTTGACAAGGAGATATGGGAGTGAAAATTAGAGGTGGCCTTATCTGCATGCCTATCCATATGTACATGGGAGTTTCATTGATCTGAGGAATTATTGTACATAAAGATTTTTCCCTTTCTAGACTCTAGATCAAATTTGAAGGGGATATTACTTCCCTTCTTTTCAATGCCACTGGGAGAAATTTCCATCTTTTAAAACATGCATCATAGATATTATCAAAATTTTCCTTCTCATAAGAGGTGAAGACAACCATGATTTTTTGTAAATTGAAATGATAAGGTTCCCTGAACTTGTCATTAAATGCATGGGATTGGAAATGTGTAGCAAAGGTGAGTGGGTTACCATAATGAATTCTCATATAGAGACCGGATGAACTATCCTTCAACCAATGCTCTGACTCCCTTTCTTTCTATGCAATCTAATTTTGAAGAACAGAGACAAATGCATTAAGCTTTCTTTCCCCTACATACAAATTGATCATAAAACTTGTATTTCTTTCTAGCATGAAATTGCAAAGGTAAAATTCAAAGAGATTTTTTTTTTTTAATGTATTGGCTAAGGAGTAGGTAGCTGAGAAATTAGCTTCATCTTTTATTTCATGTGGAAGGCCACATGCTATCCTTGCCAACTGCTAGTGAATAAATTGTTCCTCTAAAAACATGCTATATGTAGGAGAAGGTCTTCTGCATGCAAGCAATTTCTCACTCATTATACAAACTATTTGTATTTTCACAAGACATTTTTACTTATCATTTTCCTCATAAATTTTTTCTTCCTATTCCTTCCTTGCTTTCTTTTCTTCCTCTAGTTTACTTTTCAAGTCTGTATTGGATGCCTTGATTACACTGAGTTATCTTCATGTATCATCCCATAACTTCTTGAGTGGAAAATAAGTCAATTCAATCTATGTAGAGACTATTGACATAGAGGTCTATATTGTACATTTTCCCTCATTTTCCATTTGTTTCCTTTTAATCTCTGCTAATTCTTCAGTCTTGGTTGTGAACTAGTTTGTTAATTCTTCAAGGAGCATTTCTTTCTGTTCTAATTTGTGTTTGAGGAAATTCAATTCCTCATCCTTTTCTTTGATAATGAGCTCTACTCTAGACAAAAATAAAGCCTATTTAATCTGTTGGTTTTGTTCTTTTTCTAAAATTTCTTGGGTGTTAAGCATTCTTATTCTGCCATAGGGGATTTCCCTTTCCTTCTCCAAGATGCCTGTTCATCTTCTGCAAGTGATGGTGTTGCTGTCACACCCATTTCTTGGAAAACTGGCTCCTCAAATCTTTCATCTTCTTTTTCCTTTTCTGTTTGGCTTGGTCCAGAAGGAGTCATGGCCATGCTATCCAAAATATCAATAGCTTTAGTTTCTAGCCTTTCTTGTTCATTCATCTCCTCTATAATTTCTTTAGACCTTTTATGGCGTCTTCTTTCTTGAGGAGCCTCAAAATGTGTAGACATAGGTCTCCTCTTAGAACTTATTCTGATGTTCACCTTTTGCTCAAGCCTAGGTGAACTATCACTATCAGAGATAGGTATTAGTTCTTATATAGCTTCTGTAGAAGAAAAAATTTATTGAGAAGGTATAGTAGGGTCTACAATTTTAACTTTTCTTCCAAATTTTCTTCTTTTTGGTACTTCCTCTTCCCCTAGTCTTTTCTTTTCCTTAGTAATGGTATCAAATTTCAAATAAATTGAAGGGACATGAGGAGTTTCTATTGTTCATCTAGAAATACTAGGGTTTTGCCTAAATTTGACAAGAAATTTCTCTCACAGTTCTTCCCCATTTTTATTTGAAAGGAAATAGTGCTGGCATACTAAATGCACTAACCCATGATGTCTGATTGTTCCTACACCCCAAGAATACTTTTGGGCCATTGTATGGATGGAGTCAAAAAGAAACCCTGGAAGTTTTACTATATATTCTAGTTTTTTGGCTCCATATCTAAGGTGTATAAGGATTTTTAGGACTTCTTTTCCTACTATCCCAAATTGTCCATCACAGGTTAAATACTTAACTATCCAAAATACTACTCTGTCAAAGGGTTTAGGTAAGCTAGCCCTTTTGACTCCTTTGATGATTTTCTTTGTATTGTAAATATACTAGGGTTCATCTTCCCCCTCTTTCAGTAGGGTTTCAACCAAGTCTTTTAATGTCCCCTTGATAGGGTTTGGGACATGCACTATTAGTATTCTAGACATCTCACTTTTTATATTCACAAAAAAAGGAATGAAAACCTTCCTGATCTTTGTCTTTATTTGCTCTAAATTGATAACAAATTCTCTTACCAATTCATCATTATATTTGGGAAATTTTCTCAAAAACTCCAGCCATCCTACCTATTGAAAGATAGTTGCTACTTCTTCATCTGCAAGGAGCTAGGTATCATCTTCTAGTTCTAACTTCTTTTTAATTCCCATGATTTGTTCTTCTTTAATATTACACAGATTAGCTAAAGATTGCTTCTCTTATCAATATAATTGATGACTTTGGCTGTGGAACTAGCGGATTCAATTGCTAATTTGGTGAATTTTGCTGTGGAATTATTGTACTCAGCTGCAAAACTACTGTACTCAGCTGCAGAACTGACAAAGTTAATTCACTATATCTCTTTTGAAAATTTTGTACAGTTGGCTTTTATTTTGTTCATTCAATAATAAGAATGATTATTTATGACTATCCACCAACTCATTCCATCATCAATATCATTCTCATGATTTTGCACATTTAACCATGATGTACAATAGATGACTCATCATATTAACATTTTAAATCAAGTCAAATCACACATGCAAACTTTCAATCTAACCTTTAACAAGTTAAAAACATAATTACCATCCTTGATGATGTAATCCCTCTATCATGATGACTCATCATTCCTAAAAAATGGTTAGAAAATAGTTAGAATTCAAAAAAAAAAAGTTTTATTTAAATTAGCCATTTATTTGAGAAGATCAATTGCCATTGCTAGTTTTCAATTGATCTTTGAGAGATTGATTTTTTTTTTAAGAAGAGAGCACCATTTACTAGTTTTTATCCTCTTCCCTTTATTCTAGATCTTTTCATCTGATTATTTGATCATTTTGGAAGAACTAGGTTCTTCCATATGATCAATTTTTTTGTTTGCTTCAATATGCTTCAAGAATTCATCCTTATTAAGAGGCTTCCTATAAAATTTTAGCCTATGTCCATTGACCAAGAGTATTCTTTTGCTGCCATCAATAAGAAGTAAATGGATAGAAACATTGTCAAATATCTACTTGATCTGATAAGGTCCCAACCATCTAGTTCTTAATTTGCCTTTGAATTGTTGGTACTTAGAATCAAATAGCAAGTCCCAGTCTCCTACTTTGAATTGCCTTTTCTTGATATGTGAATCATGCCATTGCCTCCTTTGATCTTGGATTATCTCTATTTGGTGAAGTTATTCCATTATTAATTCATCCAATTCATTGAGTTGAAAGATTCACTCCTTTTGAGCTACATCCAATTTAATTCCCACCTTAGCTATTGTCCTTAATATTTGTAGTTCAAACTCAATAGGCAACAAGGGTTTTTTCCCATATACTAACTCATATGGTGAAAACCCTATTGTGGTTTTCCAAGTTGTATTGTAAGTCTAGACAGCTTCAGGTAGTCTTTTTACCCAATCTCTTCTTTCTGCTTCAACTGTTTTAGTGAGGATGTTTTCCAATTCTCTATTTGTTACTTTAACTTGTCCATTTACTTGTGGGTAATAGGGAGATGACTTCTTGTGATTGATCTGATAATACATTGTGAAAGCTTGGATCATATTGGACATAAATTGTGGTCCCTAGTCTGAAACTAAGCTTCTTGGTGCTCCAAACTTTACCATAATTCTATGCCAAAGGAAATTAGCAACTGCTTCTTTAGTGGCATTTGTTAAAGTCTGCACTTCTACCCACTTTATTACATAATCAGTACACATAAGAATGTGCTCTTTTCTCTATGAAGGAGGATTAAAGGGTCCAAAAAAATCCAACCCCCATCTCTCAAATAGTTCAATCACTACTTGTGGTTGTAGAGGCGTTTCATTGGTAACAGTTGGTTGTCCCATCCTTTAACAAGGATCACACCGCCTGATATATCTCTTCACATATTTATATAGAGATGGCCAATAGTAACCAATGCCAAGTATATTATGAGTTGTCATTTTCACTGAATAGTGTCCTCCACTTGGTTCATCATGACATTCTTGAAGGATGTCAAATATTTCATCTTTTCTTACACACCTACGTAAAACCAAATCAGGACCACATTTAAATAGCATTCCATTTAACCATTTGAAATGTGCACTGGTTTCGATTAATTTTTTTATTTGTTTTTTAGTGAAAGAAGGAGGCAACTTCCCTATTACAAGATAATTTTCCATGTCAACAAACCATGGTGTATCAATTGAAATAACAAACAATTATTCATCTAGAAAGTTGTCCTTAACTGGATCTTGTTCCCTTGTAGTGGTCAATATTGACAAGAAATCATCTACCACATTAGATTTGCCTAGATTGTCCACAATGGTAATATCAAATTCTTGTAGAAGTAATAACCATCTAATTATTCTACCTCCAACCACTGGTTTATTCATTAAATATTTAATTGCTGAGTGATCTGTATGTACAAATATTTTGTACCCTGTAATGTAATGTCTAAATTTATTGATTACATAGATCACAACTAGAAATTCTTTTTTAGTGGTAGTGTAATTTCTTTCAGTGGGAGTAAGATTTTTACTAAGGTAGTAAATAGCATACATTCTTCTTTCTTCATCTTTCTGTCCCAAAACTCCACCAACTGAGGTATTTGAGGCATCAGTTTGGATGTGAAAAGGTTTCTCCCAATTAGGTCCTTTCAATATTGGGGGAATTACTATTTTTTTTTAAATTTCTTCAAAAGCATGTTGACACTTTTCATCCCAAAGAAATTCACAGTCCTTGGTAAGCAACTTAAACATGGGGGCAATGATTTTACTAAAATCCTTGATAAAGCACCTATAGTATCTAGCATGCCCTAAAAATGACTTGATATTTGTGGGGGTTTGAGGGATAGGCAAGTCTAAAATAATCTTGATTTTGTTTTGGTTAACTTGAATTCCTCTTTTTGAAATATGGTGTCCTAATATGATCCCTTCATCAACCATCATCAAATATTTCTCATGACTAAGAGACAAGTGATGTTGTTCACATCTTGTTAATACTTTGTCCAAAATTTTCAAGGCATCATCAAATGTTTCTCCATGCATAGTAAAGTCATCCATATATACCTCTACACAGTCATTTGTTAGGTCTATGAAAATTACTAATACAACGCTTTGAAAGGTTGCTGGAGCATTACATAGTCCAAATGGCAATACCCTATAAGCAAAGGTACTCCATGGACAAGTAAATGTAGTTTTATCCTGATCCTCAGCAACAACTATGATTTGAATGTATCCACTAAATCCATCCAAGAAGGAAAAGTACTATTTACCTGAAAGGTTATCTAAGACTTGATCTATGAATGGTAAGGGAAAATAATCTCTTAGGGTGGATTTGTTTAGTTCCATATAGTCAACATAAATTCTTCATTTTCCATTATTTTTAGGGATAATTACAAGAGGAGACACCCACTGGCTATCTGAGATAGGGTAGATAAAACCTACTTGTAATAGTTTTTCAATTTCTTGTTTGACTATATCCCTTAAGGATGGATTAATCCTTCTCTAAGGTTACCTAATTGGTCTAATGTTTTCAGTATAAATGTGATGGGTATAGATACTTGGATGAATTCCCTTCATGTCTCTATAGTCCTAAGAAAAAGATTTAGTATGATCCTTTAGAACATCAAATAGTTTGGCTTCTTCATCATTCGTTAACCAACTATTAATATTCAAAAAAAATTCCTAGTTAAATCTCAACATGTTTGGTTCTAGTATATGATGAACTGATTTGTTCAAGGGGTTCCATTAAGGTGTTTAGTGGATAGGCATGTGGTAACAACATATGATATGTAGCAACATCTCCAAAAGTTTCTTGAGATAGAATGCTAGACAAAGGACAACAAGAAGAGTTATGATACTTATCTTGTTGTAGGTCAAATTCCTCGTTACTGCTATTTTCTAGAAATTCTTCATCATCTCCTGATATTTGTAAAGCTGAGGCTACAGATCCTTCCTCTCCCCAAGAGAAATCTTGTTCCTCCAGAGCAAAATTATCTTCATTTGTAAGGAATTTTTGTTGGTGTAGTTTTGAAACTAACTATGATGGTTCTAGAATAGATTCTACAAGTTCCAGAACTAATCCCGACTACTCCAGTGACAATTGATGTTCATTCAATGAAGGATTAACCATATCTTCTATTTCTCATACATGATCCTGCAATGTTATCATAGCCAAAGAAGATTGATTTTTCTCATTAATATCAAGATTATCTACCCATAATTTTTCTTGATTATCAATAAAAGGTCATGCAGAGAGATATAATGAAATTTGCTTAGAATTCTTACCATTGGAAATAGTCATATCACCTGACTTGCAATCAATTAAGGTAGCAACTATAGCTAACCATGGTCTCCCCAAAATGATGGGATAACTAAGTGTTTTACCTTTTGGTTGTAAAATAAGGAAGTCAACTGGATATTCCCATGGGTACTACCACATCTTCAATAACTCCTTCTGGTTTTGCTATAGACTGATCTGCCATTTGTAATATGGTGTTAGTAGGTTGTATGCCTATTAATGGTAATGTTTTCAAAGTATCCACTGTCATTAAATTGATAGCTACTCCCAAATCAATCAAAACATTATGTATATCCTTATTCCCTATAGAGATAGAAATAACAAGGCTGCTAAGATCTCCATATTTGGGAAGTAGGAGTTTGCTTGCTAGTAAATCAACAAGTTTCTCATCTAGCTGAATAGTCCTGGGAAACTGCTTTTTCCTTCCAATTTTTTTAAAATATAACAGTTTGATTAACTTGTTCAACTCTAGGATATATTTGATTTCTTTTAATAATGGTATTTCAATATTCAATCTTCTCAGTTTTTGCACCAGTTTAGATTCCTTAATTTTGATGGCTTCTTTAAATCTTTCTAGAAATGGAATTTCAGTAGAATTTCCTTCTAGTTCCCTATCTTTTTATTTTTCATCTTCCTTAGGTGCAACTGGGCTAGGGATTTTAGCTTCTTCAGTCATATTAGTGATTATAATAGGTGGAATATTAAGTATTTTGCTAGATCTGGTTTGAATGTTTTTACTATCCATTGCATTTAGATCAATTGATTTTTCTAGTTCTATTTCATATACATGAGTTGTTTGTTTATTTCTTGGGTTTGCTATTGGTTGTGCTGGAATATGTGTTTTGACTATATTTTCAGCCTATGGATTTTGTGTTGAAGATCCCATTATGGCTTGTTGGTTCTGATTTGGATATGTTTTCTCTTACACATAATTACTAGGACCCCATCTAGGTTATGGCCAAGCATAAGGATTTCCTTGACCGGCCCAAGGTTGTTGATGTCCTTGAGTATACCAAGATTGACTTGCCCAATCTTGAGAATTCCATGTTGTTTGAGGGGCCCAAATTGGCTATCCCTAACTTTGTGGTACTATTTGAGCTGCCCATGTCATCATCTAAGGATTAGGAGCTATTCTTGGCATAAATTGTCTTTGGCTAGGTTGTCTTTGAACAAAATTCAATTCTTGTGTGGTGGATGATGTACTAGTTTGTTTGAGCTGATTTTTTATGAGTGTAAGAAGAGAAAAAGCATGAGTATCATGTTATTTATATTCACAAACAAGACATACTTTTATTTTATCCAAGGACATTCCCATATTGCATGCTTCTTCCTGCATCTAAGACAATACATGGCTAATAGTTAAAGGTGGGCATTTTTTTTAGCTTGTAATCCATCCATGGTGGAGGTTAATTGAACTAATATGTCTATTTTAAATTTTTCCAATTCTTCCATTAGTTTGTTCATATATAGATTCAAAATTTTAACCATTTTTCCTTTTCTAGGTCCACCCCTTATCCTTGAATAGTTTCTACAAATTTCTATGATTTCGTCCATTCTTAATTGAGCAATGTTTCCACCACCAATTAAATCAAGGGTTTCCCTAGATTCATCATCTAGACCTTTGAGAAAAATGGTTTTACTTAAATCTTCTTGAAGTATAAATCCACATCTTTTACTCACAAAGAGGAATCTATCCAAATAATCTTCCATATTTTCATTTTCTTCCTGTCTAATTTTAAAAAATTCCTCCTTTCTATTTCTTCCTCTAAAATAATCTTGATATTTGTCTAGGAAGATAGTTTCCATTTGTTCCCAATTGGTAACAAAATTAGATGTTAATCCCATAAACCACCTCATTACTGCATCCTTCAAAGTAGATGGAAACAACTTGAGTTTTTGATTATCTATCTTGTAATCATAAGTCTGACATAGTACTTTAAACTCAAATAGAAATTGGTTAGGATCCTCATATGACATTCCTCTAAATGTGGGTAAGTGTGCAGGTGAAATGTTCTTCATAGTGGTTTCATCATGCTCTATCTAAATGGGATAGGTAAAGTTTCTTTTAGGTTCTCTTCCAGCTTCTCATGCCATCTCTCTAGTATTTTCTAGTCCCTTTTACCAGTCAATGTGGTATGTGGTCTGCTTTAGAGATGGTGAAAAGTTAGGAGTAGGAGGTTGACTACTCAATTGAGAATCAAAACTTTCCCTCAATGGATCTTGAGAAATAATCCTCCTCCCTAAAGTTTACTTGCTTCTAGTGACTGATCCAAAAATTCCAAAGATGGCAATTTTGCTTCTTGTCTTGTAGGAGATAATGGTGCCTCCAATTCTTGTTCAACTTACTTATTTAAATTGGAGGGTGATGAAAATTATTGTTCAGATATTTTGAGGATAAATCTACCCTTGGAGTCTCGTGGTCTACTCATAAATTTTGTGATAACCTTAGGGAAAATTTCTTTAATTACTAAATGTATAATTGTTGCTCTTGTTGACACCTAATTAGAAAATTCCAACTAGTGGATCCCTAGTAACGGCACCAAAAATGATGGGTGTCATTATGCCCTTCATTTAATCAACTTTTTGTTGATGTCATCTTTAACCAGGGCTGTGTCTAAAGCTATATGCAACAAGAAGAATCTTAACGATTTAGTAATTGATTGTAGGTATTTGTATTTTTCTTTTGTTTTGGGGTATTTTTAATGTCTTAAGGACTTCTTGGTTAAAATATTATTAGAATCAAACTATGAAAATTGCTGAAAATAAACACACATTGCAGAAATGAATTTGCTACAAATAAACACATGTTTGTAGAATGAAATAGATTACTGGAAATAAACACATGTTTGTAGAATGAAATAGATTACTGGAAATAAACACATGTTCACAGAATGAAATAGATTGCTAGAAATAAACACACATTTTTAGAATGAAATATAATGCTAGAAATAAACACACATTTACAGAATGAAATAGAATGCTGAAAATAAACACACATTTGCAGAATGCTTGGAAATTAATTGCAAAGAAATGAAAATTTAATCTAGAACACCCATAGGGGAAAATCTACAACAAATTTTAATTTTAAGGGGTTAGAAGCATTTATAAATTTAACAGAACTACCTATTTTATTTTGAGAATAAAATATAAATACTGACCAAAAATGAAGATCCTAGTTCTTGGAAGAGTGGGCCCTTGTTCTGCCTAGAAACAGGACTGAACAATTTAATTATCTTTCAAAATAAAAATGGCTATTTCATTGATAAAATGTTCAGTATTATAAAGATGTACTATTCTATCCTTATCCATATATTCTTCAATTATTTTTCCACACTCTTTTCTAAATTCCTAGGTCTGTATATATATTCTTCTATTTGTAGTGAATTGATTGCTGTAATTGTTTCATGGATATGATGGAACTGAATCGTGCCCAGAATAAATACTGAATAAGATGTGGTTGGCTGTCCAGCTGTGTGATAAATGTCTTAGATCTGCAAGTATGAAAATTGGAATTCTACTCCTGATTTAATGGGATCATTAATTTGACAGATCGTTGGTCATTTGGAATAGATCTTTATCAGTTCCATGTTTAACTACAAAAGTTCTAGAGCTTATCTGTAGGAGTATTAGAGAAAATTCAAATAATTCTAGAGGCTAATATAGAGTTCTAGAACTAAGTCCAAAAATGTGACTACTTGAAATAACATGGAGGGGTTTTGAAACTAAGCTGTATTAATTCTAATGCTTTCAAAAACATGTAATTTGCTTCATATTTGTTCTTCAACTTGATGATGACCTACTTTATTACAAAATTTGAATTTTCCAAAACACTTGTTAGGAATTACAGAGCATTTAAATGTTAGAATCACAATCAACAAAAGATGGATAATTATATCTTAACTCATACAAAATCAAAATAAAATTCACAAAATGAAATCAAACTTAATATAAAGAGAGTAAGATGATGTCATTTATTATACATTTAACAGGCATATCCTGGCCTCATCACTTCACCCTATGGAAGCCCAATTATCTTGGCACTAAATAAGGATGGAACATAGAGGATTTTCATTGACTATCGAGCTTTGAACATAATCACTATGATGAATCACTACCCCCTCCCCAAGATTGATGACCAATTAAACCAACTCCATGGTTTGAATTTCTTCACCAAAATTGATCTCAAATGTGGCTATCACCAAATTCCTATTGATCCCATTGATGTTTGAAAGATTGTAATCAAATCCAAGGAGGGGCTCTTCAAATGGTTGGTTATGCTTTTTGGCTTGACTAACACACCTACAACCTTCATGAGGATGATAAATGACATCTTACAACCCTTCACCAAATAATTTGTGGTTTTCTACCTAGATGACATACTCATCTACAATAGAACATGGGAGGAACATCTGAAACATGTTTTTAAGGTGCTTCAAACTCTTTAGAAGCATAAGTTGTATGCAAATCTTAACAATTTCACATTCAAGATGAAAACAATTCAGTACATATGGTATATTGTGAATGAGGAAGTGGTCCATGTCAAGATAGAGAAGATTTAGGTTATTCAATAATGGCCTACACTAAGGACCCTCATAGAACTTCACAATTTCTTAGGTCTTGCAAATTTTTATCACATGTTTGTTCTTAGATTCTCACATGTTGCTTGGCCAATAAACCAAATGACTAAAGGAGGAGCTAAAGCTAAATTTTAGTGGGGAAAAATTCAATAAAGAGAATTTGAAAAATAGACTCTATTTAGCTCCTGTTATTGCCTTGCTAGACTTACATCAACCTTTTGAGTTGATGATAGATGCATCTAAATATGCCATGGGAGTTGTCATCATACAACATGGCCATCCTATTGCATATCAAAGTGAAACATTCAATGATACAATCAATAAATACTCAACATATGACAAGGAACTCTATGTGATTGTGCAAGCTTACAAACAATCGAAACACTACATCTTGGGGAAAGAGACGGTCATCCACACCAACCATAGACTATTGGAATTCATCCAAACATAAAAAAAACTATGAAATGAGAGGCACCAAAAGTGAGACACATATCTATGGAAATTTCATGTGATAATCAAACACAAAAAGAGGATCTCAAATACTATCATATATTTTTTTTCCATCCACCAATTTTTTAACTCATAATAGTTCTTGATCTGTGCAGACACAAGACCACCACCTTAGGTGTTCTATATGAAGCAAATCCTACCTTTGATAATACATATTAGGTGCTTCAAGAAGGTAAACATGTCTCTAATTTCTATTTACAAGATAATATCCTCTATCACATGGATCACATCTATGTTCTAACTGTAGAGCAACACAATATGATATGGGAAGCACATTTCAACAAGACAACTAGGCACTTTGGTGTAGAGAAGACATTGGCAGTTCTTCAAAAGCACTTTTATTAGCCCCATATGTAAAAGGATGTGGAAAGGTACCTCAAATATTTCACCCCATGTGTGATAACTAAGTCAAAAAATAAGAAGAAAGGATTGTACACACCATTTCCAGAACCAATCAGGCCTTGAAAATCTATCTCAATGGATTTTCTCTCAGGTTTTCCACTTTAAAACATGGCAAGGGATGTATTTTTTTTGTAGTTGATCATTTTTCGAAAATGGATATCATGATTTCTTGTAATAAAACTATGTCTAGTTAGGAAATTGATCAACTATATTTTAGTCATGTATGGCTCCATTTTGGTCTCCCCAAGTCCATTATTTTAGATAAAGATAGTAGGTTCATGAGTATCTTCTGGTCTACTCTATGGAAAATGATGGATATCAAGCTGATGAAGTCCATGACCTTCCATCCATAGAATAATCATAAAAAAAGTGGTGAACCACTTGATTATCCATATGATTCAGATGTATCACTCCAAACATCCACACACATGGGATGAGGGAATTCTTTTCATACAACATGGATATAATTAGGCCCTGCACAACTCCACCAAGCACAGTCCATTCCAAGTATGCTTCAGGTTCCAACCCATGGAACCAATTAATGTATCCATTCCATCCTCCACCATGGAATTTAAACCTCATGGGAGATCTGAGGTAACAAAAATAAAAAAGTTCATTTAACAAATCCAACACATCTAGTAGTAGGTTCATGACATCTTAGAAAAGATGAATCAAAAGTATAAGCAACATCATGACAAACATAGGGTTGCAAACCATTTTGATGTAAGTTACAAGGTTTGGTTTTAGACTCAAAAGGAATGAGTCATAGGCCCACATAGAAAAATTTATCCTCTATGATATAGTCCCTACACCATCATCAAACAATTTGGATAACATGCTTTTGAGTTGAACCTACCAGCCTACCTTGGTCTACATCCAATATTCAACATGGAGCTCCTTAAACCATATCAACCACCTCTATTAGAAACTTTAGTCATAGAAGAAAAAATAGAAATTAATGAGATTGATTTGTAGAGTTTTGATTTAGTAGAGGAAGATCAGATTGTGGACACCTAGATGAAAACATCAAGAGGGTGCTCTATTCCTCTTTATCGGGTGGGCAAAAGGGGCAAGTTTAGCCACCAAGGTGAGTGGCTCAAAGAAAATTAGATAAGGACACAATTTTCATACTTGATGATGAATCTTGATGTAATGGGGACCAATGATTATAAAGGAGGGAGGAATGATCTAGGCAACACTTCAGGTGACAATTTGGGTGATGAATCTACCCCAATTGGTGGTAGAACTTCTAGGATCCATAAATTTTAAACTATAGCTCCGTTTGACTCCCCATTCAAACTGTTGGAAAGATAAGAATGAGGATAAAATGATGAGATGGTAGTGAGATATGCTTGGTGGGTTTTGACCCTCAAAAACCACATGGAAGTGCACATAATTTCAATTATAATAGTGTTGTCTAAAATAGAATGTTTTTAAAAATAGTGATTTCTCAAATTTTGTGTTGTTGTAAATCATGGAAGTCAAATCACTTCATATCCCTTAAGATTGGTGACCTTAAAAATCCTCCTCCTACCTTAAAATTATGTATAAAAATAGATGTAGCTTGAGAAGGAGATTAGACATCTCTTCCTAGAGATAAGCATATGTTTTCTACAATTTTGTGAGCAATAAAACATCTCTTCCCAGAGATAACATTATATGATTATGTCATTTTGTGTTATTGAATTATGTTTCAATCAGAACCTCTGAGTTATGGATCACTAGTATCGGAGTAGTTTGTATTGAGAGTGTATGATCCCATGAATGAGGTTAAAGTACAAGAAGCTTGGGTGGAAAATAATAGAGATCATAAAATATCCACTTATTTGCTTCAAATGACCTCAAATAATAGACAAAATTGAGACATATTATCCCTTAAAGGAAATGGTGAATGAAGCCCTCTAACAGTAACAATTGTAGATGTTACAACATTTCACCCAAATTCTCCAACAAATCTCAATGAGAAATTTTGGCTCCTCATCTGCACTCCTTGGCTCCTCATCCCTGGAATGTCCTTTCAGTGCCCCAACACCCTTCAAGGTTTAGGTGAATTTTTATATGCCTATATTTGAAGGCAAAATAAATATTGATGTAGTATAAAATTGGTTGGATTAATTGTCTTCCTATTTTTCTATAAATAAATTCACCAATGGAGAGAAGATCACTTTTGCTCTTTTGAAAGCATCATTGCCCATCTAAAATTGGTGGGAAGTGTACAAGAAGAGGTTCAATAAGGATGACATTGGCATTAAGGTGGAACCTACCTAGGATGATTTCATGGAAGTTGTAAAGGAAGAATACTACCCTATTGGAGCATATGATGATCTCTACATATAGTCGCAACAACTTCATCAAGGTAAGGAATAGTTTGTTCAAGATTACACTGACATTTTTCATTCTCTATCTTTGACATTGGGTATCCAATAAAGTTATAAACACAAGACTCTCAAATATCATGCTGGACTACAATGGTATATATGGGGGGAAATGGAACTCTTCAATTTGGAAACCCTCGATGAGGCGTACAAGTTCACAATGAAGATTGAACATAAACATGGAAGAAAGAATATGAAAAGTCAACATTCAAAATGGAAAAATGATAAAGAAGGTTAAACATGAAGCCAAAATTGGAAGTAAAAGGAGTTCAAAGATAAGAAATACTAGAAAGGGAAGATTGGGAAATAGTGTGATTACCATAAAATTGGAACTCACTCCAAAGAAGAATGTTGAGCCATCAAGTCCCTATTTTCTAAGTCACAATCCTCAACATCTAATGCTCTACCTCATACACACCCTACAATCAAAGATAAAAAAGAATATATTATATATTTTGAGCTTGATACCATCATTGCTTCATCATATACCCATGAGGAAAGGCCATATGACAAGGAAAGGTTGTTTCACTCTACGTTATGGGTGAAAGGTAAGCCTATGCATTTCATTCTTGATAGTGGGAGTCAAAAGAATTTAATCTCTGATAATGTTGTGAAAAGTCTAAATTTTTCCATGAATCCTCACCCAAATTCATATAGTATTGGATGGTTGAGCCTATGGAGAGACCTTTGTATGAACCACCAGTGTCTTCTTTCATATGCAATAAAACCTCCAAGATAAGGTCTTGTGTGATGTGATCAATCTAGATGTTTATGATGTACTCCTTGGTCAACCATTCATGTATGATCGATATGGAATATCTAAGTCAAGAACCCAAAGGATCACCTTTACTCTTAGAATGTGGTGATATAGGGTACAAGAGGTACCACCTCCCACATCTATCTCCTTGATTAGTGCTAAGCAATGTAAGAGATTGGTAGAGAATACAAAGTAATTCCTTCTCATGGTGGTCAAGCCACAAAGATCCAAAAAGGTTGATGTTGTAACCATGACTACACAATCAACACAATAATAGAAGCAGATGGGTCAAATCATAAGATAATATGATAACTTATTCAAGTCACCCATGGGAGGTCCACTTCACTTTCAGGTAAAACATTCTATCGATTTGGTTCTAGGATCACCTTTGTCTAATAGCCCTATGTATCATAGATCATTTATGAAGAATGATGAGATAAAAATGTAGATTTAAGAATTGATCCAAAAAGGTCACATTAGACTAATCTCTTCACCCTATGAAAGCCCAATTATCCTAGCACCAAAGAAGGATGAAACATGGAGGCTTTGCATTGACTATCGAGCTTTGAACAAAATCACTATAAAGAATCACTACCCCCTCCTCAAGATTGATGACCTACTAGACCAATTCCATGGTGTGAATTTATTCACCAAAATTGATCTCAAATCTGGCTATCACCAAATTCATATCAATCCCACTGATGTCTGGAATACTGCATTCAAAACCATGGAGGGGCTCTTTGAATGGTTGGTTATACCTTTTGGCTTGACTAATGCACCTAAAACCTTCATGAGGATGATGGATGACATATTGTGACACTTGAACAACTCATTTATGGTTCTCTACCTGGATGACATGCTCATCTACAATAAAACATGAGAGGAACATCTGTAACATGTTCGCAAGGTGCTTCAAAATATTTAGAAGCACAAGTTGTATGCAAATATAAACAAGTGCACATTTAAGATGAAAATAATTTAGTACCTAGGGTACATTTTCAATTAGGAAGTGGTCCATGTTGACCCAAAGAAGACTCAGGTTATTCAAGAATGTCCTACACTAGGGACCCTCATAGAACTTCATAGTTCTTTGGGTCTTGCAAATTTTTATCACAAGTTTGTTCTTGGATTCTCACATGTTGTTTGAACACTAAAATAAGTGACTAAAGGAGGAGCTAAATTTGTATTTGAGTGGGTAAAAATATAACAAAAAGAATTTGAGAATTTAAAAAGTAGACTCTATTCAGTTCCTATTCTTGCCTTGCCAGACTTGCATCAACCTTTTGAGTTGTTGACATATGCATCTGAATATGCCATGGGAGATATCATCATGTAACATGGCCATCTTGTTTCATATCATAATGAAAGTTTTAATGGTACAGTTAAGAAATACCTAACATATGACAAGGATATCTATGCCATTATAAAATCTTTTAAATAATGGAAAAAATACATCTTGGGGAAAGAGATGATCATCCACATTGACCTTAGATCATTGGAATTCATCTAGATGTAGGTCAAAATATGAAATGAGAGGCACCAAAAGTGGGACACATTTTTACAAAAATTCCATCTGATAATCCAATAAAAAAAGAGGAGCTCAAATACTATCACAATTTTTTTGAGCCATCCACCAATTGTTGCACTCATAACAGTTCTTGATCTGTGTAGACATAAGACCACCACCTTAAGTGTTCTATATGAAGCAAATCCTACCTTTGCTGATACATATTAGGTGCTTTCAGAAGGTAAACATGTCTTTGATTGATATTTACAAGATAATATCCTTTGTCACATGGAACATATCTGTGTTCTATCTATAAAGTAACATAAGATGATATGGGAAGCACATTTCAGTAGGAAATCTAGGCACTTTGGTGTAGCGAAGACATTGAAAGTTCATCAAAATCACTTCTATTAGCCTCATATTTGAAAGGATTTGGAAATTTATCTCAAATCTTGTACCCCATGTGTGATATAAAAGACAATAAATAAGAATCAAGGATTGTACACACCATTTCCAGAACCAACCAGGCCTTGGGAATCTATCTCAATGGATTTTCTCTCAGGTTTACCCACTTCAAAACATGGTAAGGACTGTATTTTTTTTGTATTTAATAATTTTTTAAAAATAGCTATCATGATTGCTTGGTAGAAAATTATGTCTACTGAGGAAAATAATAAACTATATTTTAGTCATGTATGGATCCATTTTGGTCTCCCCAAGTCCATTATTTTAGATAGAGATAGCAGGTTCCTGAGTATCTTCTAGTCCACTCTATCGAAACTAATGGATACCAAGCTGATGAAGTCCATAGCCTTCCATCCATAGACTGATAGTTAGACAAAAGTGGTGAACCACCTGATTATCTATATGCTTTGGATGTATCACTCCAAACATCCATACACATGGGATGAGGGGATTATTTTCATATAACATGGATATAATTGGGCCCTACACAACTCCACCAAGCATATTCCATTCCAAGTATGCTTTGGGTTTCAATACATGGCACTAATTGATATAAACATTCTATCCTCCACCATGGAATATAAACCTCATAGGATATTTGAGGAAGTAAAATCAATCAAGTTCATTGAACAAATCCAACATATCTAGTAGCAAGTTCATGACATCTTGGAAAAAATGAATCAAAAGTATAAGAAACACCATGATAAACATAGGGTTGCACATCATTTTGATGTAGGTGATAAGGTTTAGTTGCAGATACAAAATGAATGACTCGTAGGCCCATACACAAAAATTTGACCTCTACGATATGGTCCCTACACCATCATTAGAAAAGTTGGAGAAAATGATCTTGAGTTAAACCTACCAACCTACCTTGGTCTACATCCAAAATTCAATGTGGATCTCCTCAAATCATATCATACACCTTTATTGGAAAATTTAATCATAGTAAAATAACTAGACATTGATGAACTTGATATGTAGAGTTTTTATATAATAGAGGAAGATCAAATTGTGGACACCTAGATGAAAATAAGAAGAGGGTGTTATATTCCTCTTTATAGGGTGGTCAAAAGGGGCAAGCTTAGCCACCAAGGTGAGTGGCTCACAAAGAATCAAATCTATAAACAACTGCCACACTTTATGATGAATCTTGATGAAATAAGGACCATTAATTATCAAGGAGGGAGGAATGATCTAGGTAATAATTCATGTGACAATTCGGGTGACATTTTAGGTGACAATTTGGGTGATGGTTCTACCCCAATTGGTGGCAAAACTTTTGGGAGCCATAACTTTTGAGCCATAGCTCTGTTTGACTCCCCGTTCAAACTATTAGAAAGTTAAGAATAAAGATAATGTGATGAGATGGTATGAATCTATACTTGGTGGATTTTAACTCTCAAAGACTCCATGAAAGTGCCCATAATTTCAATTTTAATAGTGTTATCTAAAAATAGAAAGTTTTTAAAAATAGTAATTTCTTGAATTTTGTGTTGTAAATCATGGAAGTTGAACCACTTCATCTCCCTTGAGATTGGTGACATTCCACATCCTCTTTCTAACTTCAAAGTATGTATAAAAAATATATGTATCTTGAGAAGGAGATCAAACATCTCTTCCCAGAGATAGCATTATATGATTGTGTCATTTTGTGTTCTTGAATTATATTTAAACCAAAACCTCTAAGTTTTAGATCAGTAGTATCAATGTGGTTTATCTTGAGAGTGTATGATCTTGAGGATGAGGTCAAAGTAAAAGAATCTTGGGTGGAAATCAACAAAGATCATAGACTATACACCTATTCACTTCAAACAACCTCAAATGGTGGATAACATTGAGACATCCAATCCCTTCAAGGAAATGGTGAATGAATCCCTCTAGTGGTAACAAGTGCAGATTTTGAAACTTTTTTACCAAATTCTCTAACAAATCCTGATGAGAAATTATGGCTCCTCATCTGCACTCCTTGGCTCCTCATCCATGGAACATCCTTTCAGTGCTCCAACACTCTTCAAGGTTTAGGTGAATTATGATATCCCTACATTTGAAGGAAAAATCAATATTGATGTAGTAGAAAATTGGTTTAATCAGTTATCTTCCTATTTTTTTGTAAATAAATTCACTGATGGAGAGAAGATCACTTTTGCTCTTTTGAAAGCATCATTGCCCATCAAAAATTGGTGGGAAATGTACAAGAAGAGGTTCAATATGGATGACATTGGCCTTGAGGTGGAACCTACCTAGGATGATTTCATGAACGCTGTAAAGGAGTATTACTACCTCATTAGAGTATATGATGATCTATAGATACAGTGGCAACAACTTCACGAAGGTAAGGAATAGTCTATTCAAGACTACAATGACATTTTTTATTCTCTATCTTTGATATTGAGAATTTAAGGAAGTGAGAAACATAAGATTCTCAAATATCTTGGTGGACTACAATGGTATATACAAGGGTAAATGGAAATATTCAATTTGGAAACCCTCAATGAGGCATACAAGTTCATGATGAAGATTTAGTAGAAAGCATGGAAGGAAGAATATGAAAATTCATCCTTTGAAATAGAAAAATGACAAAGAAGGTTAAACACTAGGCCAAAATTAGAAGCAAAAGGAGTTCCAAGATAAGAAACCCCAGAAGGGGAAGACTGAGAAATGGTGTGATTACCACAAAACTAAAACTCACTCCAAACAATAATTTTGAGCCATCAAATCCCTAATTTTTGAGTCATAATCCTTGACATATACTAATTTTCCTCATACACACCCTACAGTCAAAGAGGATGAAGAAGATATTGTAGATACTGAGCCTGATACCATTGTCACTTCATCATAAACCCATGAAGAAAGGCTAGATGACAAGGAAAGGTTGTTTCACTCTAAGTTGTGGGTGAAAGGTAAGCCTCTATATTTCATTCTTGATAGTGGGAGTCAAAATAATTTAATCTCTGATCATGTTGTGAAAATTCTAAATCTTTCCATGAAGCCTCACCCAAAGTCATATAGTATTAGATGGTTGAGCCTAGGGAGAGACCTTGTCACCCACCAGTGTCTTCTTTTATATGCAA